>SOPF01026175.1:0-38912 GCA_012979155.1 Hypericum perforatum
GTTACTGTGGACGGAGCGCAACGCGCGCATCTTTCGTGATCAGCGTCGTGGTTTGGATGTGCTACTTGCGCTCTTTTGTTGAATGGTGAGTGAGACGGTAATTTTTGACTCTGGGGCTGCTTCTCCTTATAGCAGGAGCGAGATCTTCTTCAGGCACTCTGTATTACGCTGAGGCCGGGCCGGGCACTTCACATTATCGAGGTTATCTAGCATTTTTCCCCCAGGCTAGCTCAAGTTCAATACGGATGGTAGTTTCTTAGGCGTTCTGGGCCAAGGCTGGGCAATGGGTGTTTTTTGCACTTGCCAGGGTTTTGTCAAGGGTTGCTTTAGTCACCCTGTATCGAGTTATTTTGTATTTGAGGTGGAACTCTTGGCAGCTATCATCGTAGTGGAGACTGCTTTTGAGCTGGATTAGTATAGCCTCTAGCTTGAGACAGACTCAATGTATGTCTTGCTATGCTTCTAGTCCCCTCAGGCTGAGGTCCTGTAGTACTAGCGGTCTTGTTGGCTGTGCATGCTTTTGAGCTGGATTAGTATAGCCTAGATGCAGCTCCTGATTTCTCACATCTTCCAAAAGGGGAACCAGATAGTGGATGCCCTGACTCATCTTACAGAGGATGGATGGTGGCCGAGCTTCCTGGCTTCACTCTCCAGCTATATCGGCTACGATATATTGAGTCATTCCTTCTACAGGTTCATCCATTGATGATATTCTTTCTCTGGCTGGCTTTGCTTGTTGTCTTGTTCGCTTGCCCTGACCACCAAGTCTGTTGGACAGCATGAGCTTAGGCTTGGTTTATTTACACACCAGACTTCCAAGCTTGTTGGCTAGCTGGTGGTAGATTCTTTGTCCCTCCTGACTGCTAGGACTATTGGTATGCGTGAGTATTGTGGGCTTGTGGACTATTTTGTATCCTTTTTTCTTTTATTTGATGGGAGTTTAAAAAAAACAATATCTTGGTACAAAAAGACCTACCAAGGTCAAATTAAGACTCTTAAACAAAATCAAATCTTAACTAAAAAACTCAGCTGAGCAAGCCTAGTGCTTGCAAGGGAGCCTAGAAGCTACCAACCCTTGGCCACTACTACCCTTATGTGCTCAAGCATGTTGCCTACCAAATTTGTCCCTAATTTCATGCCACTTTCATCAATACTCACTTTGTTAAGAAATCATCCTTTGGAACAACCATGAAGCTTTCCCGAATTTTAACAAATTTAACCTTGATGAAGTATACCTCCATAAAGAATCATTAAATCTTGCAAAATAAGTCAATTCTACTAACTCTATGATGAATCATAGATAACTACCGTTAATTAGACCATCTCAACTTTTTCTCCACTTTTTGTTCAATCACTTAGATTCAGAGCCCAAGTTCAAGCTTTTGAGTTTACTTAGCTTGTACCTTCCAGTCTCCATTGAACCTTAACTAGCAAGTTTACTTGCTAAAGCAACCTTGCAACCAATAATCCTCTATTATTTGGCCACCCCATACTCCATAACCTCAAACTACTTATATGTTGGATCCTCTTGCCTCAACCCAAAGCAATTTATCATTACGACCAATAGACATGTCCTCTATTATTCGACTAGTCCCATGCTCTACAACCTCAAATTACTTATCTATTGGAGCTTCTTGCCTCAAACTAAAGCTAGTTATCATAGTATGCAATAGATAACTTTTTGTTCTACCAAGTAGAATCCTTAACATGCTTTAAATTATATTGTTCAGTCTTGACTGAGATACTCGATCGACACGTGGTGTTACTAATAGTTTTGCAGGCAAACGCACAAGAAAAAATGGTTGAAAAGTCTACTGTTTGAAAGAGAGTAAAACGACCCAGAATCCCAGGAGCTAATCCAAAATCACCCTATGTCAAACATATCCAATATCTTTTACGTGCACGTCTCTTAAAATAACTATAGTGAAGTCGAGCTAACACATAACAAAGTTTCTCTAAGATAAACATGACTCCATACCAATGATGCCTCTGTAAAACAACCACAGTTTGTTATCCATGTATCAGTGAATCCCAGTTTTACTCAAATCATTCATGTTAAGCCTTTGCTCTCTCATACAAATCAACCACATATGAATAAGCTCTTCTCTTCTCTAATAGAATACAAGAATGTGACTCTACCTACAAGAGTGTCTTTACTAATTAGTACATATTTCTAACATCTCTTTCACCTTTCATCACTACCATAGTATCTTTCACTATATAGATTAGATTACTTATAATCTTATAGTCATACCCGCAATAATTCAAGACTTTTAATGAGATTAAATTTCTCTCTAATTTTGGAATATGCCTATCTCACATACCTTTACCATGATACCATCTCATATCTTGATTTGAATACCATCAATGTTAGCAATCTTATAAGCAGATCCATCAACATAGTCACCATACTTGAATTAACAAACTTATAGGTATCGAATCATCCTCTCTTGGGCATCATATAAAAGGAGAAAAAGTTATCCAAAATCTAGGAATCAGAATTCTTTGGACTTAATAAGGTAGAAAGACAATCACCATCTAATCTATCAAAATAGACATGAGGCCATATTCATGGATGTCAATCCTTCCTTGTGATCCCAAGTTCTTCTTGGAGAATCCTTCTTTATGTGCCATTTTTTTCTACACTTAAATTAATTTATCTTGAACCACTTTAACCCTGACTGTAATTCTATTCCATCTTTTGCTATTTGATCACCATAATTATCCCTCACAATCAGTAATTCATTCATCACCTATTTTTCTCCTTTAATAAAATCTTAAGAGACTGCTTGTGATATCCTCTAATAATAGAAAATCATTCTCCTAAGTTAGGGCTATAACCAAATTGGTGTAAGAACTTGGTAAAGAATTTAGGAGTAACAATGTCTTGATTGATATTGTTAATATCTTGGCTTAAATTTGAATATTCCTTCATTTTAAGACTGTAAACCTATTATTTAAGATAAAACTTGTTCAATAAAGACTTAGACGTATAACTTGCCTGCAATTTTTTTCATATCTCTGTTGATGACTCATCATCCATCATGTGATACATCATATCATTTTCCAAGCACAAGCAAATTGTTGCTACCACCTTGGTCCTCATCTTCTTTCAATCTTAGTTATTCATCTTCTTAGGTTTTTTTGAGAGCACGATGATCATTCTTTGTTATATGAGGAGATTATTGACACGCCTTTGCCATAACCCAAAATTTGATGAACTATCAAACTTCACAAGAGCAAACTCAATATGTCTATCATCCTCTAACATTAAAGCTGTGATATCAATTCTTAGGAATCACCAACTTGGGAAGAAACTCGTTTCATAGAACACAGACACATAATATAACATAATTCAGCTTAATACATATGTGAATAGAGAGAACAGAAAACTTTTATTAATTGTTATGAGCCAGAAAGTCATACAAAATTTTAAGTAACATGTCTTTATTATAAATAATATATTGTGGTACAAAAAACTTTTATAGGTGAAATTAAGAATCTAAAATAAGAGTTAAGTCTAAATCGGAAAACTCAGCTGAGCAAACCTTGTGTTTGCAAGGGGGCCTGACGGTCATCAGTCCTTGGCCACTACCACCATTGTGTGGTCAAGCATGCTGATTTCACACTACTCACAACAAAATAATTGCAGTATATCGTAGTGGGGAGATAGTCGTTCAAGTTTGTGTGTGGGCTATAGTCTCTGTCAAATTCTATTTCCAAAAATATATTTAAAATATTTGATATTCTAAGTTCCAACTTAAAAAAAATATATATCCTATGCATCAAATTTTTGCAGGACCCAACTTATGAGTACTCAATCACTCCTGATTGACTCATAAATCACAATACGACCACTCTTGTTGATTAACTTCCCATATAATATAAATCAAAAGTTTCCTAAGAAAATAGAGATGAAAGCCCGGAACTCGATAAAGTCCCAAACAATCAAATTTAGCAATTTCAGATGGACGAACTCTACTATTGGCTTACACGCTCTAATACCGTCAAAAAAATGTTTACACTCAATGAAGCGTAAAAAAAGTCTGGATCACTTTGGTCAGTACAACTAGAGGATGAAATGGTTATATAAACAAGATTGTTTAATAAAGTACTGGCAGTTTAGTTCATTGTTTTGTGAAATAAAGTAAAACCAGAAATATATGTTGGAGAATTGGGGTTTAGTACCCATGGAAGAGATGGCGCAATAGGTTTTAAGCTCAAGTATTTAATTAGAGGGAAAATTCTAATTAAATACAATAAATAAGTGATTAATGGACAACGTTTAGCTATTTTCATTAGAGATTACACCAATTGTATTGGGTGACAGATGATTTTTTTTTAATTCAAAAATCACATGATCAAAGTAAAAGTTTAGAGTCTAGTGAGAGAAAGTGGAGAGAGAGAGAGAGTAAATGCTTCCTCCCTGAGAGAGTGCCAACGAACATGGAGGGCCCCCCCTCAGGGAGGCTCTAATCTATCAACACAAGCAGTAGAAACTCCACCTAGAGGGGGCAAGAAGGTCCGGATGGGAGATGAGGGCTTAACGGAGTCACAAATACAAGAAAAGACTCTGCTTCTCTCATAGAGGCAAAGAGGAGGAAACTCTCCTTTAAAGATGCTACCATAGGAGGCCAAGATTCCCACATGCCTAGCAACAACACTCAACTGTTAGATTTCGATCTAAAAGAGTTGGTCTCCAGCAACTCAAAGGGAGAAGAGAAAGACGATCAGTACTGTCCCACGATTTGCCTTACTAAGGCTGAGAAGATCGAGATGAGGAGATTGTGGTGGAAGACCCTGATCATTAAAGTTCTTGACTACAAAGTTTCCTACCCCTACCTCAAGAAGAGGTTGGCAGTAATGTGGAATCTCTTGGAAGATTTTAACATGGTGGATCTGGGGTGTGGCTTCTACCTTGTTTGGCCAACTTCGGATGAGGAGTACCAGCACATCCTTGCTGGAGGACCATGGATGGTGGCTAACCACTATGTCACAGTGCGAAGGTGGGGGCTGAACTTCAACCCTGAGAGTGCTATAACCTCTAAGGTAATTGCCTGGTTTAGGATCCCTTGTCTTCCTATGGAATAATACAATGGGAAATTCCTATAGAATCTGGCACAACAGATTAGAAGACTTATCAGAATTGAAACCATGACTTAAGAATAGAAACGGGTAAGCTTTACTCGTATATGCATTGAGGTAGACTTGACTAAGCCCATGCTGTCCATGTTTTGCATGTGCCAACAACTTAATTGCCTCCAATATGAGGGGTTGCACTTGATTTGCTTTACCTACGGATTGTACAGGTACACCACTATAGGCTGTCGCGCAAGAGAGGTGCTAGACATTGAGGATGTGTCACGACCCAAATCTGAGGTCGGTGACCGGCACTAGACTTCGCGATATATTGATGACACAATGTAAGTCTAGTAAGCCTCAAATCCATCTCACAATAAATAAAATCCAGCGGAAGACGAATTATCAACAAAAAACATCAAGGTCTCTTATCAGCATACCAAAATCAAACCAAATTAATTTACAAACCAAACATAAACAAAACATCTCCAAAAGGCCAACTAACAACATCTCAAAAGCTTTATAACTATGGAGTGTCTATACAAAAGAAGACAATGGCACCATCCGGAGACCTCAAAAAGTAGCCCTCAAAAGAGAAAGAGCTAGACTGGTACCACGAACCTTGAACACTCGAAATGAACTAGGATCTCTGGGAACCTGAAATTGATTTGTAAGGGAAAAGTGTCTGAAAATACTTAGCAAGGGAATAGAACATAATATATTAGTTATGGTTGATATATGCATGCACCAAAACTCAACCATGCTCGACTTTACTCAAATCAAAATGCATGATCATCAAACGCTATTACCAAACACAAATATCAACACACACACATACACACAGAGACACAGAGAGCTATGAATAGGTTTTGTATTACCTCTTCCTCTGACTGCTAGGGATATCCAAATGGCCAAACAGATCTCCGTTCACAAATAATAGAAACTAGTGTACAAATGTAAACTGGCCAAAGCTTACAAATGTGCACTAGTGATACCCCCAAAACTATGAACTCATAGACTAACATCCCTGGTTAGTACGGGAAAGCCTATTCATTTCTCTCACAAAACACATATCTTATCAAAATAGATGACCCAATGGTCCAGAATCACATCCATCACACATGGACATGCCACACATATCAAATTAGCTCGAGGCTGTTCACAAACATCACATGCCTCACAACACAATCACCAATATGTCCAACCATATCATAGACTAAACCATATGCATGTGACGCACACAATCAAGCTCTAAAACAAACACATATCAAACAAAACCAAATTTATCATGTGCTATCCTCTTACTCGGACAAACAGCGCTTAAAGCGTAGATTTTCCCAAATCCAATTCGTCCTTCCACACGAAGCTCCTCAATGTCCAAAATCTGTACCATATCATAAAATCACGTAACGAAGTTAGCCCTTGGTTTCCAACACCAAGTTACCTCTAACGCTTCAAAATGGCAACCTTAGCACATTCATCGTACTTGTCATTGCAAAACCAACAAAACACAACCAAAAGACCAAACCCTTTAAATTCTTGGTTCCCAACCAAGTACCAAGCTACACACATGTTGTACCCAAGTCATTCATGCTCACAAGTGCACACAACAATCTGTTATAGCCAAACCGAGCATCAACGAAGAATGTAGCAAGTTCTATCGCAAACAATCATCGTAAATACATTAAATACCCAAATCCAACCCAAACATCACTTAAACTCAACTCCCCTGCATATTCTCATTAACCTCAGACCCTTCAATTAACCTCATTTACACAAGGAATCAATTCACCAAACTTTTCACATTCAACTCACTCAACCAAGAACTCATCAACACTGTCCGAACTTTAACAGAGTGTACAGACTAAATCCTTCAACCAATTTACTCATAAAATACATTTCTAGAAACCTCATGAAGTATACAACAAACGTTTTCAAAACATCCAAGTCCAAATCGGAGCTTAAGACCACTTACAAGGCTGATCTTCTTCGCGTCGCTCACTGATCACCCCAGAAACGTGCTCTGTCTTCAAAACCGATTTTCCGTTGACTCCATAATCCAAATCACAAGTGGGATACACCATTAGAAAGGTCTGGATGTGTTCTATACTCTGATCAAATTTCAAGGTCTGATTCGGAGAGGAAGATTACTTACTGAGTCATTATGTTTTGACCTGCCTGCTTCTTCTTCTCTCCTTCAACTCTCTCTTCTTTTTTTTTTAAGTTTCGGTTTGTGGCTGACCAAATGAGCTTCCTACCTCTTCTATACCCTTCCTGAGTGCAAGAGGTAAGTAGGTGAGTCATTTTCAGCCCTTCCTCACCTCTTTTACCCTTTTACTTAAGTAAACACATGTGATTGGTTATGGTAAATGTGTGGTCCAATCAGAAAGCTTCAACTTCAAGCACATATTTCACATACTTCCTTTTATTTCTGACCAAACTTGTACCAAGTTGTAGCTCTATGTGTCTAGTTTTTAAATTGTACTCCCTTGTGTCTTTTGGAGCAAAAATGAAGAAGTTATGGTCATTTAAGTACACAAAGGTCATTCTGCCCGAAATAAACCAACCAACATTGCGGAACTTGGAAAATTGTTGCGACAACTTTGTCGAACCTGAACCGACTTGCTCCGGGAACCAAAGAACATCTAAACACACTTCTAAAATACATCTCCTCACATAAATAGCACAATGCAATAACGGTAGACTGCTTGCGAGGTTATCACAATTCTTCCCCCTTATGAAAATTCGTCCTTGAATTTAGTAAAGGCGTAAAGTACGTACCGTGTCACTCAAAAAGATGCGGATACTTCTCGTGCATATCTTTCTCCAATTCCCATGTAGCTTTTGCAGGAGAATGATGTTGCCATTCCACTTTCACGAACGGAAAGTCTTTAGTTGGGAGACTTCTCACTTGTCTGTCTAATATCCGTAATGGTCGCTCCTCGTAGGTAAGATCGTCTTGAAAATCAACATTTGGTTGATCTAGCACATGTGAGGGATCGTGTAGATACTTTTGAAGCATTGAAATATGAAACACAGGATGTACATTTGCGAATGTAGGTGGTAGTGCTAACCGATAAGCTACTCGACCAACCCGTTCCAGAATCTCAAATGGTCCCACATATCTTGGACTCAGCTTTCCCTTTTTGCCAAACCTCATAATGCCCTTCATTGGCGATACCTTAAGGAAAACATTTGAACCCACTTCAAACTCAAGATCCTTTCTTCTCGTATCTGAATATGATTTTTGTCTGTTTTGAGCTACACGAAGGCATTCTCGAATCACTTTAACTTTGTCAACGGTTTCTTGCATGAATTCAAGATCCAATTATTGTTTCTCCCCAACATCATCCCAACAAACTGGAGACCTGCACTTCCTACCATACAACGCTTCATAAGGTGCCATCTGAATGCTAGACTAATAGCTGTTGTTGTAAGCAAACTCCATCAAAGGCAAATAAATTTCCCAACTTCCACCGAAATCCATCACACATGCTCGCATCATATCTTCCAATATCTAAATTGTCCGTTCTGACTGCCCGTCTATCTGAGGATGGAAAGCTGTGCTCAAATCTAACCGAGTGCCCATGGAGTCTTGGAACTTCTTCCAAAAGTGAGATGTAAAATGTGTCCCCCGATCTAAAACTATCGAAATTGGAACTCTATGTAGTCATACAATCTGATCAATAAACAGTTGGGTAAACTTCGCTGCGTCATATGTACTCTTGATAGGCAAAAAATGTACAGACTTAGTCAATCTGTCAATAATCACCCAAATAGAATCAAACCTCTTCGGTGAAGTTGAAAGACCTACTAACAAATCCATGGTGATTTGTTCCTACTTCCATTCTGGAATACTCAATAGCTGTAACAAACCTGAAGGTCTTTGATGTTCGGCCTTGACTAGCTAGCAAGTTAAGCACTTTGCAACAAATTCTCCGATATCCTTTTTCATGCCATTCCACCAGTAGCACTTCTTCATATCGTTGTACATCTTGGTCAAACCAGGGTACATACTATAAACCGCCTTGTGTGCTTGACTCATGATATCTCTCCTCATGTCTCCTATATTAGGCACGACTAATCGAGCACCATAATATAAGACACCATTAGCACTAAGGCTAAACTTTGGCAATTCACCTTTCTCAACCTTCCCAATCATCTCCACTACCTCAGGGTCTTCTCGTTGTAATTCTACAATTCAACCACGTATCGTAGGTTGTAAATGAAGCTCAGCCAATATCACGGGTTCCTCTCTGTCTAAAACTATAGTCAACTCCAACCTTTGGTCAATTAACTCATGTAAACTTGAAATCAAAGGTCTACAAATCACTGACATGTGTGCCAAGCTACCTTCTGACTTTCAACTCAAGGCATCTGCAACCATATTTGATTTGCCCGGATGATAGCTAATGGTACAATCATAATCTTTCAGAAGCTCCATCCATCTCCTCTGCCTCATATTCAAGTACCTCTGCTCAAAAATATACTTTAAGCTCTTGTGATCCGTGAACACTTCAAATTTCTCATCGTAGAGATAATGCCTCCAAATCTTAAGTGCAAACACAACTGCTGCCATCTCTAAATCATGCACTGGGTAGTTATGCTCATGTTTCTTTAACTGTCTGGATGCATATGCTATCACATTCTTGCCTTGCATCAAAACACATCACAATACACAGAATAGTTGCCCAACGAAGATGGTAATGCCAAAACCGGAGCATTGGTCAACAGACGCTTCAACTCTTGAAAACTCTTCTCACAATCTTCTCCCCACACATACTTTGCATTCTTCTGAGTTAATCGAGTGAGTGGAGCAGACAAAGCAGAAAACCCCTTCACAAACCTTCTATAATAACTAGCCAACCCAAGAAAACTGCTTATTTCTGTGACATTAGTAGGCATTGGCCAATTCACCATTGCTTCTATTTTCGTTGGATCAACTAACACTCCATCCTTGGACACCACATATCCTAGGAATGCCACACTCTACAACTAAAACTTGCACTTCGACAACTTAGCATATAACTCATTATCAAGCAAAGTCTTCAAAACCAACCACAAATGTTTCTCATGTTCTTCCTTGGTCTGCGAGTAGATCAATATGTCATCGATAAACACAACTACAACCTGATCCAAGAACGGCTTAAACACTCGATTCATCAGACCCATAAAATATGCTGGCGTATTAGTGAGATCGAATGGCATGACTAAGAACTCATAATGCCCATATCTGGTTCTGAAAGATGTCTTGGTCACAACTTCCTTTCTAATTCTCAACTGATGGTACCCTAACCTTAAGTCAATCTTCAAAAACCACTTAGCGTCTCTCAACTGATCAAACAGATCATCAATACGTGGAAGAGGATACTGGTTATGAATAGTCACTTTATTCAGCTTGCAATAATCAATACACAACCTCAGACTACCATCTTTCTTCCGAACAAACAACACTGGAGTACCCCACGGAGAAACACTAGGACGTATATATCATTTGTCCAAGAAATCCTGCAACTGCACCTTTAACTCTTTCAATTCAGTAGGCGCCAGCCGATATGGCGGTATTGAAATTGGTTGTGTCCCCAGCATCAACTCAATACAAAACTCTATCTCCCTCTCAGATTTACAACCTGGTAACTTATCTAGAAACACATCTGAAAACTTTTTTACAATAGGAATGTTCTCAACTATAATCTAATTAGAGTCCACATTCATTTCTTTAACCACTGCCAAATAACTTTCACAACCTCTTCTCAATAATCTCGAAGCCTTGAAACTCAAAATAAGCCTCGGTGGAACCATCGTTGCCTCACCCCGAAACACAAAATTCAGGTTCACCCTTAGGCCTGAACCTCATCTTCTTCTAACAATCCACTGTAGCATGGTATGATGATAGCGAGTCCATCCCCAAAATAACATCAAAATCACCCATGTCTAACACATGTAGATCAGCCAGCATCTTGTGGCCATCTATGACTATCACACATGATTTATGAACTAAATACACATGAATGATATGACCAGAAGGGTTACACACATCTAATGGATCTTCCAACGACAAAAGTGGATTATCAAGAGATTTAGCGAATTAGGGTGACAAGAATGCATACGTCAACCCCGAATCAAACAAGACTCGAGCGTGTGACAATCCTATAGGAAGTATACCTGACACCACTGTGTTAGATGTCGTAGCATCTTTCTTCATCAAAGCATATACTCGAGCTGGACCCCCACTATCACACTCCATCGGCTCCTTGCCCCTCGTACTCGAGTTCTCTCCCTGATAACTCTGACTAAATGGACTCTGAACTTGCTCTCGAGATCGAACCGATAAACTCGTAAGATGTGCCTACTGTCTCGCCTTAGCCACGTGACAATCTTTAATCTAATGTCCCAACTTGCCACACCCAAAACAAGCTCCTATCTATCTGTAACATGGTCTCCCAGGGTGCTGCCTCCCACATCTAGCACACGAACCACCAAATTGACCTTGACCACCAGATTGGCCACGGCCACCCTATGAACCACGAGGACCACTACCTCTCCATGATCCTCCGTAAGAACCTCCACCCCTCGGAAAGTTAGGCTGAAAACTCAGCCTTTACTGCTGCAGCTGTCCAAAACTCTGGTTCGAACCATACTGCGGTGGCCTATCAAACCTCTGGACCTTAGCTTACTTCTGCCTTGCAATCCGTTCGTTATCTCGCATCTCCAAAGTCCTTGCACAATCTACTGCTTCCAAATAGGACTAGAGTCCATGTGGGTACATCACTTTGAACATTGCGTTGTCCAGCCCTCGAATAAACCTCTTCACTTTCTTCTCCTTAGTTGGAACTAGATGCTTGGCATAGCGGGATAGATGACAGAACTTCTGATCATACTCTGTAACAGTCATCTTCTGTGTCTTGGTCAACCTCTCAAACTCAAAGCTACGGGCATCTCTCAAACTCTCAGGCAGGAAGCGATCCAATAAAGAGTCGCTGAACTCCTTCCAAGTCCATCCAGTTGATTCCACAGTCTGGAACCACACTCATGCCTCATCTAATTAACTTGAAAGCAGCAAGTTCCACGATCCTTTTACTGTCACAATTCAGAATCCTCCACCTCTTTTCTATCTCATCAATAAATATTTGAGGATCATCACGTACTCTAGAAAATGTAGGTGGCTCCAACCTCAAAAACTCTGCCAAGGAATCATCTCGAGGTGTCATAGCAGCCTTCTTATCCACCTGACTCTGCTGAGTGGCGATAAACTTCTCCATTGCCACCATCACCCTATCCACAGCATCACCACTCTGCTTTCTAAGCCCAGAAGAAGTACCAGCCGTTGGTTGACTTGTCTTAGTTGGCATGGTAGTATCAGAAGCAGTATGCTCAACGACAGGAGTAGGCTCTAGTGTAGCCTCATCTCTAGGCGCACCAGAACTCTCACCATCCTCCCTCGTGGTAGCATATGTACCCTTACGTTTCAGAGGCATAACTTCTCTATAAGAGTAAGTCACACTTTAAGAAGACCACAAACAAGCTCAGACAAAGAAGGACAAGACACGATGAATCCTATGCTCCGTAGTATTCCTATACAGACATCATATAAGACAATCAAGGTTTAGCTCTGATATCAAATCTATCACGACCCAAATCTGAGATCGGTGACCGGCACTAGACTTCGCGATATATTGACGACACAATGCAAGTCTAGTAAGCCTCAAATCCATCTCACAACAAATAAAATCCAACGGAAGACGAATTATCAACAAAAAAATCAAGGTCTCTTATCAGCATACCAAAATCAAACCAAATTAATTTACAAACCAAACATAAAGAAAACATCTCCAAAAGGCCAACTAACAACATCTCAAAAGCTTTATAACTATGGAGCGTCTATACAAAAGAAGACAATGGCACCATCCGGAGACCTCAAAAAGTAGCCCTCGAAAGAGAAAGAGCTAGACTAGTACCACGAACCTTGAACACTCGAAATGAACTAGGATCTTTGGGAACCTGAAATTGATTTGTTAGGGGTAAGTGTCCGAAAACACTTAGCAAGGGAATAGAACATAATATATTAGTTATGGTTGATATATGCATGCACCAAAACTCAACCATGCTCGACTTCACTCAAATCAAAATGCGTGATCATCAAACGCTATTACCAAACACAAATATCAACATGCACACACACACACACACACACAGAGACATAGAGAGCTATGAATAGGTTTTGTATTACCTCTTCCTCTGACTGCTAGGGATATCCAAATGGCCAAACATATCTCCGTTCACAAATAATAGAAACTAGTGTACAAATGTAAACTAGCCAAAGCTTACAAATGTAAACTAGTGATACCCCCAAAACTATGAGCTCATAGACTAACATCCCCGATAGTGCGGGAAAGCCTATTCATTTCTCTCACAAAATACATATCTTATCAAAACAGATGACCCAATAGTCCAGAATCACATCCATCACACATGGACATGCCACACATATCAAATCAGCTCAAGGCTATTCATAAACATCACATGCCTCACAACACAATCTCCAATATGTCCAACCATATCATGGACTAAACCATATGCATGTGATGCACACAATCAAGCTCTGAAACAAACACATATCAAACAAAACCAAATTTATCATGTGTTATCCTCTTACTCGGACAAACAGCGCTTAAAGCGTAGATTTCCCCTAATCTGATTCATCCTTCCACACGAAGCTCCTCAATGTCCAAAATCTGTACCATATCATGAAATCACATAATGAGGTTAGCCCTTGGTTTCCAACACCAAATTACCTCTAACGCTTCAAAATACAACCTTAGCACATTCATCGCACTTGTCATTGCAAAACCATCCAAACACAACCAAAAGACCAAACCCTTTTAATTCTTGGTTCCCAACCAAGTACCAACTTACACACATGTTGTACCCAAGTCATTCATGCTCATAAGTGCACACAACAATCTGTTTTAGCCAAACCGAGCATCAACGAAGAACGTAGCAAGTTCTATCACAAACAATCATCGTAAATACATCAAATACCCAAATCCAACCCAAACATCACCTAAACTCAACTCCCCTACATATGCTAATTAACCTCAGACCCTTTAATTAACCTCATTTACACAAGGAATTAATTCACCAAACTTTTCTCATTCAACTCACTCAACCAAGAACTCAGCAACACTGTCTGAACTTCAACAGAGTGTACAGACCAAATCCTTCAACCAATTCACTCATAAAATACATTTCCAGAAACCTCATGAAGTGTACAACAAACTTTTTCAAAACATCCAAGTCCAAATCAGAGTTTAAGACCACTTACAAGGCTGATCTTCTTCGCATCACTCACTGACCACCCTAGAAATGTGCTCTGTCTTCAAAACCGATTTCCCGTTGACTCCTTAATCCAAATCATAAGTGGGATACACCATTAGAAAGTTCTGGATGTGTTCTATAGTCTGGTAAAATTTAAAGGTCTGATTCAGAGAGGAAGATTACTTACTGAGTCGTTACTTTTTGACCTGCCTGCTTCTTCTTCTCTCCTTCAACTCTCTCTTCTTCTTTTTTTTAAGTTTCGGTTTGTGGCTGACCAAATGAGCTTCCCACCTCTTGTATACCCTTCCTAAGTGCAAGCCGTAAGTAGGTGAGTCATTTCCAGCCCTTCCTCACCTCTTTTACCCTTTTACTTAAGTAAACACATGTGATTGGTTATGGTAAATGTGTGGTCTAATCAGAAAGCTTCAACTTCAAGCACATATTTCACATACTTTCTTTTATTTCTGACCAAACTTGTATTTAACCAAGTTGTAGCTCTATGTGTCTAGTTTTTAAATTGTACTCCCTTGTGTCTTTTGGAGCAAAAATGAAGAAGTTATGGTCGTTTAAGTACACAAAGGTCATTCTGTCCGAAATAAACTAACCAACTTTGCGGAACTTGGAAAATTGTTGCGACAACTTTGTCGAACCTAAACCGACTTGCTCTGGGAACCAAAGGACATCTAAACACACTTCTGAAGTATATCTCCTCACACAAATAGCACAATGAAATAACGGTAGACCGCTTGCGAGGTTATCACAGGATGGCATCCCGATGATGGTACCAGTGACTCCAAACTTGCCGAAATGACCTGAGCTAGCAAATAAGTTTGGTAATTGGATGGTAGTCCACAAAAGATAATCGGGGAGATGTGTTCAGGTTACAAGTCAAAGAATAGGGAATTCTAGCATGGATAAGGAAAAAAACCCTTTCTGGGAAATAAAAAGCAAAAGATACTACCTCTTCTATATCAACAAATACTTTTGATGTATTGCAGCCAGAGCTGTCCAAAGGTGAAGAGGAGTCACGGGAGGCCCCTATGTCAATAGTTATAAAGCAGAAGAGTAAACAACATGATCCAAAATAAGTCAATACAGGAAAAAAGTCCATGACAAGAAAGCCCATTCCAGAAAATAGTAACACAAGTAATATGGATAAACAAGATGGGCTACATAGAGAAACCCAGGGAGAAATACCAAAGTGTCACATGGGCCTCATCAGCAAAAGAAATCTACAGAGTCACCAATTAACATATCAATACCACCGATCCTGACAGATTTGCAATTTGCCACCCTGATACCATCATAGACAAAAAGGAAGGGAGCAAGGGACTATACAAAGTACAAGGGGCCTATACAGTTCCCACCCTGGCAGAGAAGATATCTAATCCAGCCCAGAATTAATCTGAGGCACTCGTAGCCCCACTTGAGATGGCTTGCTCCTTAGACCCTAAGGTGTATGACATGGATATCTTGACGGAAGATGAACAGGCAAATTCGAAGGCCCCAGACCCAGGGACTAAATTTTGGGATGTCCTGCCAGAATCAACCCAAAGCAACCCTAAGCGAGGAGAGCTAAACGACCTCTATAAGCAAGGGAGCACTAAATCTATGGCTTTGGACCAACCTATACAGATTAAGGACAACAGTTGCACAATGCTAGATGATGAGGAACTAATGGATATGGTGACAACCAACCATCAACTAATCCGCTAAGCCACTCTTCTCTAACTATACTCTGTTGTTTCTTTTTGCTTAATGAATATCTTGGTTTAAAATTAGAAGCAGCAAACAAGAAATTTACTACTGCTATGAAAGAATTGATGAGATTGCATAAGCCTGACATCCTTATTCTTCTCAAAACCTGGATTTCAGGCAAATTTGCTGAGAATATTGCACAACTGTTAAAATTTACTAATGTTGTTCAATCTCCTATAGAGGGACACTCAGGAAGAATTTGGTGTCTAAGGAACATTGTTGTTACCCCAATTATGATCCTCAAGATTGATCACCAATTTACCCACATGGCTAATAATAACTTGAATAGAATTTGGTGGTACTTCACAGTTGTGTATGGCTACCCCAAAGCCAACATTAGGGAGGAGCTAAGGACTAATCTACATGACATTGTAGGGTACATGAGAGCGCCTTAGATGATCGTCAGGGACTTCAATATGTTCCTCCCTTCTGACAGAAAGATTGGCGGAGCTCAAATTAGAGAGACCAAACACACTAAGTTCAAACAATGGATTGAAGACTATGGGCTTCTGGACATGGGTTTCTCTGGTCCCTATTTTACGTGGGTGAGGGAAAACATCCATGAAAGACTAGATAGAGCCTTAGCCAATGCATATTGGAGAGTTGTTTTTGGAGATGAAAGTGTTCCATCTCCCTAGATAGAAGTCAGACCATTGTCCGATACTTATTCGGCTACACTCTGCTCCTCATCTTCTACCACAATAAAGGCTCTTCTGGTTCCAAGCAGACTGGCAATCGAACACACATTTCCTGGCTTTTGTCAAAGAAGTGTGGGAGGGGAAGAAGCCCTTACCAACCACGTGTTCTGAGTTTGTACACCAAGTCTCAAAGTGGAACAGAGAATCCTTTAACAATATATCCTAGCATAAAGACAAGCTGATAAGAAGACTGAGAGGGATCCAAAAAGCTTTGGAAAGAGGAAGGAATAGATTCTTAAGAAACTTAGAACAGGAACTCCGATTGGAGTTGGACACCACACTAGAGCAGGAAGAAGTCCTTTGGAGACAAAAAAATCTAGAAAGGAGTTCCTTATGAATGGCGCTTGCCATATAAAGTTCTTATATGCCTCGATTATGGCAAGATGTAAGGCTAATAGGATTGAGGCACTAAAAAATGCGGATGGCTACTGGGTCACAGAGGCAGAGACGGTCAAAGAAATTATGATTAGCTACTTTTAAAACTTGTCCATAGAGGAGGGAAGTCCTATAGAAGGCCGAAGTGCTACAAATGGGTTCACTAGGTTATCAGAAGATCATCTATTACCAATCAGATCCATTCCTACTGAAGAGGAAAAGAGATTAACGATATTCTCGATCAGATCTCTTAAAGTCTCTAGACCAGATAGACTCCATGCTTTCTTCTACCAGAAGAATTGGAACATTATCAAGTAGAAAGTCATCTCTTTTATCCAGCAAGCTTTTTCCCAATCGAGCAGTATAATGGAAGTCAATGAAATTGCTATCGTACTCATCCCAAATGAGCTACATCCCCATATTATGGCCTACTTCAGACCCATCAACTTGTGCAATACATCCCTTAAGATAGTCACCAAGCTATTAGCTAGAAGACTTCAAACGCTCATGCCTCTTTGGGTTGCCCCAAATCAAAATAGTTTTGTCCTTAGACACAACATTAAAGAGAATATCATTGTAGCACAAGAGGTGATCCACACTATAAAGAACTGACGAAGAGAGCCTCCAACTCCTCTACCTCCCTACTGTTGTGATTAATATGATTATGGCTTGTGTTATGTCAGTGTCCATGTAGGTAGTTTAGAATGGTGAAGCAACTAGGACTTTTAACCCAACTAAGGGTCTAAGGCAAGGAGACCCACTATCCCCCTACCTCTTCGTACTATGTCTTGAGCAAGTAGGACAAATAATCCAAGCAAAAATGGACAACAATGAATGGAAGTCACTCAAGATCTCAAATGAGACCTCGAATCTCTCGCCTATTCTTTACTGATGACTTACTATTATTTGCAGAGGCTAGCAAGACACAAGCTAATGTTTTACTTACTGTGGTTGATGATTTCTGCTCACTTTCAGGTCAAATGATGAATAATGCCAAGACTAAGTTGTACATCTCCAAGAATATTACGGGGTCCCTAGCCTGTGACTTGGCACATGTGATGGGAGTCTCACTCACCTCTAATTTGGGAAAGTATCTTGGGATGCTAATGCTACACAAGAGAGTGTCTAAAAGCACCTATAACTTTATCTTAGAGAAGGTGTATGCTCGGTTTCAAGGTTGGTATGTTGATAAACTTTCTTTTGTGGGAAGAATGACCCTAACTCAATTGATAATAGACACACTCCTAACTTACGCCATGCAAACATCAAAGATCTTGTTGGGAATCTGTGACAAGATTAAACAAATTCAGTGGGCATTCCTGTGGGGAACTACACCAAGCAACATAAAGTGTTCATGAGAAAGGAGGTGGATGGATTAAGCTTTAAGAAGCTTAGGCAGCAAAACCTTGGTTTGCTAATTAAATTAGCATGGCAAATTCTATCTAACAAGAATGCGTTGTGGACTCAAGTCTTATGGTCCAAATATGTGAAGTGTGATATCCCCATTCCCCAAGTAAAAAGTAAGCAAATAAGCTCACTGCTGTGGAAAGATGTTGCCTCTGTGTGGCCGATAATGCTACAAGGAGTTAGATGGGTGATTGGGAAGGGTAGCACAGTGATGTTTTGAAAGGATAGATGGCTCACCAACCTAGGGCCCCTGCTCGAGGAGTGCACCAGACCAGTTCTAGACATGTTGCTTGAGTTCACTATGAATGAAGTGGTCACCCCTCGGGGAACCTGAAACTAGAGACTTCTTGAAGATTTCTTACGACCGGCCACAATCACAATACTTGCTGGTACTCCAGCTCTCTCACACCAAGGAGGAGTGGATATACTCAAGTAAGGACTCGCAAATGATGGAGAGTTTACCACCAAATTAGCCTATGCCCTTCTCGAGGAACTAGAACTAGTCAATGGAAATAGAGCATGGGCTAAACTATGGAGCTGGAAGGGCCCTCCATGCCTAAAGAAAGTGTCCTAGCTAGCAGGACACGGGAAGCTACTTACTAATTCAATATGTAGTCACTGTCACATGGCTTCGTTCGCTACCTATCCTTGCTATAGAAATAGGGAGGAAACCATCCTCCATACCTTGCGCAACTATGTCAAAATTGCCCCAGTTTGTGAAAAGCTGCTCATCAAAACTGGCCAAAATAGCAACACCTTCTTTATACTTGATCTATCTTCCTAGATTGACATGAACCTCTCTGGCCCACAAGACAAGTTATCTCTATTCCTAGTGGCAATTAATGCCTTTTGGAAATAGAGGAACTAGTGTATTTGGCCAGAGGATGAAGCCAGACCCATTAATCAATTCTTTGTTATTTGAAACAGGCATATAGAGCTGCGGAGCATCTAGGAGATGGCTAAATAGATAGGACCCCAAACTATAAGAGAGGAATGCCGCATTGTGTAGGAACGTCCACTACTAGACTGGTTTAAGGTGAACATGGATGGGGCCATGAGAGCATCACGAACACAAGTCACAGTGGGAGGCCTAATTCAAGATCGTGCGGGTAATTGGAAAGGCAGGTTCACTACTAACCTTAGATCATGCTCAAGCTTAGAAGCAGAGTTATGGGGGGCCCTATATGGCCTTCAACTAGCTAGATCACTACATCTCAAGAAGATCATCCTGGAAATGGACTTCAGCGTGGGAGTGGAGCTGCTATAGAGGCCAGATGCTCAGTAAGAAGCCAATGCCCCTTTTCTCAAATAGGTGAGACAGGAGCTTATTGGGGATTAGGAACTCCGTGTTGTCCACTCATATAGGGAAGCCAACCGTTACACAGACTTACTCGCGAACCTAGGATTCGAGAAACCAATTGGGCTACACATTTTGAGCGTACTCCCTACAAATGCTAGCACCATTATGTTAGACGATAATGGGGATGTTGCTTTTCCTAGAAGTATTTTAATTGGTGATGGTGCAAGGTAGTCTTTAATGATAGACTAAACGTCAAGGGGGAATTTCTCTCTCCGAGGTACTCTTCCCCTTCCACAGTTTTTTTCCATCGGGTTTTTTTGGTAGGGGTTTGACGAGGTCGACGGTTGCAACCCCACAAGAAGCTGACGGGAAGCCTTGCATATAGTAGGTTGTATCTGGCCATTTATCTATATACGTAGGACCTTCATCCTCCCTTTTCACCAAAAAAAGTAAAAGTTTTGCATGGACCGACATCCCATTAAAAAAAATATCATTCTCGCAAAAATAAAGAACATAAAAATACACACGTTGATGGTTTTTTTAGAAATCCAAAAATGGGATATAAATGTAAAATATTATGGGGACTAGTATCACATGAAAAATATTGTTCTTAAAAAAATACATGAAAATACACATTTTATTATTGCATGAAAAATTGGTTACATCACTTAAAGAAAATATCAAATCACAAGAAAAAAAATGTAAGTACGATCTACCCGAATTTTGTACATAAAAATTTACTTATTTAGTGCATACCTAATCTAAATCCTTAATTTTGGGTGTTATATCACTATAAAGTTAGTTCAAAGAAGACTAAGAAGTTACTAGCTATAGTGGCCAAAAATTAGTCCATTCAAAGCAGAATCTTACTAAATTTAATCAACCTAAAATTACCACCAGTTGGGGGATGTCCTTGTTATAAAATCAATGTCAATTCGTGTTCCTACACTCAGATTTTCTCCTTCAACAATGCTTTTATCACAGTACCATATTTTTGTTTCACATTAGCTCTACTTCTTTTTATTATTATAATTAACTGTATTAAACTCAGATATAATTTTTAACAAATTTCAAAATATTAAATTTATTTTGAATTTAAAAAATCGTTTACTAAAATACAAAATTACTTATAAATAATTCAAATTAAAAATACGTGTAGTTGTAAATTATATAATTAAATACAAATTTGGAAAATTTATCAATAATTATGACTTAAATAATTAACTACTACTAAAATTTGCCAAATATGTTCAACCACTTCCAGCATGATTATTATTTCTGATTTCTTCCAGCATAGTGTCTAGTCCATGTAGATAGAATTTTTTTCTATTCTTAGTATATACAATCAATATTGCTTATCATGCATGAGAATTCATTATATTCCCCTACATAAAAGAGTCTTACTAAATCTTGTTCATTGGGCTTTCTCAAATACTCTTTACTAAAGCAATATATGATGTCTTCTAGGAACTTTTTTAGAGCTTTCCTTGTTGTAATTTTACCAATTCTCAAGTATTCGTCCAGAGCATCAACTATCCCATAGGTGAGAATCCTCATTGTTGTAGTACATTTTTCCAATATCAATAGTCTATGTTTACTAGTCATATTTTTCTTTTCCTAAAAATATGGATCTACAACACCAACTACCTCTACGATTTGAAAGAACAATATAGTACAAAAACTTTAAAAATTTTATAAAAAAATTTGATGAAAATATTATCAAAAAAATTATTAATAATATAAAATTCGATGAATCAGAATGGTGCAAGATAGTACAAAAAAATTATAAATTTTATAAATTGTTTTCAAGAAATGTTATGGACCTATCATATTGTGTTGTGCCATATAGGCGGAGACACTAGCATGGCACAAGAGCACAATATGTCCCACAAACATTTAGGGCACTATGCATGCTAAACCAATCCACACGTAGATTGGTCCATGTTAGCAAGGGGCATCTCGCCTTATATTATGGGTAGCCTAACACTATACACTATCATGAGTCAGTGGTATCAATGCACGCTGACATGCAAGACATTATTGTGTATCATTATGGTGTAATATGTCATTACACTATGTTGGTACAATTGGTTGCTTGGCATGACCCGATTACGCCATGTGCCAAGTTAGCTTTTTCTCACAAAAAAATATTTTTTAAAGAAAAAGTTTTAAAAAATTTTGTATCATTTTGCACCATTCAGTTATAACAGATTTTTAATATGCTTTTTATAAATTTTTTATATCTTATAATCCAATTGATGAGGTTCAAATTTTTTTTTAAAATTTATATGACCAAGAATCATTACAAAATTTATAAATAAATGTCAATCTCATTTTATTTTGCTCACTAATTCACAAACATCACTCATCTTTCTATAATGTTCTCATTTTTTATAATATTCTTTATTATATTTTTTTAAATATGATTCTCAACGATCCTAATTCTTAAAGTTCTAAATCTAGTTCAAATTGAAATTATAATTCAGTTATTGTTGTAATGATTTTTTTGTTAAATTTTTTAATCAATAGCAAACCTAAACCAAAATTGATTTTCACGTTTACAGGGGTATTATTTAGAAAAGGCATGCTAATCATATTGAGTAGGAGAGTCTACTCCACAATAAAGGTATACTATAAGGAGCAAAAAGTTGGTGATGAGTACTTCATAAAGGACTATTTTCTCGATATGCCAACATATGAAGATGAAATGTTTTGATGCCAATTTTGTTTATGGATACCTTTGTTATTTCAAATAGTATATGTGGTGAGTATTGTTGATCTATTTTTTTAGTAAAAGCAAGATGCTATTTGTAAACTCACGCTGTCGGCATTGTATAAATACATTGCAACTATGAAGGTTCTTGTCTATGGGACAACAGCTAATGTCGTGGATGAATATTTGAGAATTGATGAAAGTATAACAAGAAAAGCTCTGAATTTTTTTATAGAAGTTATCACATCTTACTTTGGTACGGAGTATTTGAGAAAGCCCACTGAACATTATCTAGCATAACTACTCCACATCGGGGAACAATGTGGATTTCTAGACCTGATAGGTAATATTGATTGTATGTATTGAGAATAAAAGAATTATCTAACAGTATGGGCAGGATAATTGATCGATTCACTTTCTTTTAATGTTCTACCTTAATTCTACTTAACAATGGACGATTGGTCATTTGTTCGGTCTGCCTAGCTTATACCGGACAAGGTTGGCGTGCACAAACCTTCGACCAATCTGAAGCTCAGGCGTGTGCCAACAGCACCTGGTATGAGCCAAAGGCTCTCGAACGAACAAACATGGCGTGCGCCAATTTATCAGCAGAATTGCAGCGAATTGCAATAAGAGTAAGCACGGGTTGTCGTACCACAGGGATTGAGTTTTTAGGCCTACTCTAAGGTTCACTTACTAGTCTAGGATAAGATTATAAAGTTTGGTTTTTTAATCACACTATCTAAAGTCTAAAACACAAATATAAAGATCACAAACTCAAGCTATTGGTTTACTAGTTACTTACTTACTAAGAACAACAACTTAGGATACTAAAATGAGTAAGGTACCTAAACTAGCAACATAACCATAAGATTCAGGGGATTTATAGAGTAAGTGATGTGGTCTGACTGGTTCTAAGGCAACCTTAACTACACTTTCATGCATGAAGAGTCTAAATTACTACTTAACTAGGCTTAGAAGGCTAGATATGTTCTTTCAACCCCACCAACCATCAAAACTAGCTAAGCACCAATTATAAGCTTCACTCAAAGGAAAACAAGTAGGACTCTAAAGAAGGGTTTTTTCTCCACAAGGCTACTCATCATCAGCAAGATCTTTCTTGCCTTCACCCCACGTCCAAGAACAGAGAGAGAGTGTTTTGTTTTTGTCTATTTCTCACCTCTCTTACACACTTAAGTAAAATATCATATATTTTAAGCTTAATAAACCAAATAGTAAACAAAATATCTAATCTAACTTATCCTACCTAAAATATCTACTACAAAACATCTAAATAAGTCAGAAAAGTTGTCCCCCATCCTTCTTGAAAGCCATAAGCCGACTTAAGAAGTTTTTCAATTTGTGTGTCCAACACTCAGCCACTTGGTGTTTCTATCAGACTGGTCTGGTGTGTGCCAGCTTCACTTGGCGTGTGCCAGGTCTTCGTGATTTCTCCTTCTCCAAGTGCACCTGGTCGTCTGCTTAAATTTTCGTTTGAGTAATGGCTACATGGCGTGCGCCATTCCTATTGGCATGCACCAGCTGCTCATACTTGCACTCCTTAGCTTCACAACTTCCTTCTTGTCCATGCCTTTGTGTGTCTGCTCGATCATTCTCCACTTCTCCTCGAATAGGCTCCTAAAAACATGCAAACTTAATGAAAAACGATAAACTCTACAAAAACACACAATGAACAAAAACTAACACTACGACAACTAAAATGCAAATAAATCAACCTAAAACACTAAGAACGACCTGCTAAAAGGACTCAAATAATGAGTGTATTTCACACTCATCACACCCCCACACTTGTATTTTTGCTTATCCCCAAGCAAAACTCAAAATGCGGACAACAACCTAAACAAAAATCAAATAAGAACAAACAAACACATAACAAGGTAAAGACATGGCATGAATGGCTCAAAACTTAACTTCCCTAAGAAATATCAACTCACATCACAATAAAATCATAAACTAAGTAAGTGCATCAATTTAGAATGCAAAGCACAACGAACTAGTAAACACCTCAACACTCAATTGTTTAAGCAAATGTTAACTCTATGTAAAAGACACTAGAAGGTTGACCTCACGAGGATAGAAAAGTGTTTCACTCATATAATCTGTAGTGTCAACTTCCTATCACTCGCATACCTATCAATATATCTCAAAGCATCCTACGTCCTACTAAGCATTATCTTAAAGTCGCAATGGTTACTAATGATCAGGGGGTTTTTTCATCGGGTTGTAATGGGGCTTAAGGTCAAGGTGAGGTAAAATATTTGGATTGTAGCTAAACCACCCAATCTGAGGACATGTCACAAATGTAACTAATCATTCGTCTAATCTAAACATCCTCACAAATATCACATTCATAAGCACACTCCCTAAGTATCCCAATGTCCTAAGACCGAGAAGCAAAAGTTTCACCTAGACACATGCCTTATTCAACACTTATTCACTAACTTCAACGAACTATACAAACTTAGCACATTCTAGGCAAAAACTCGGCTTCTTACATGGCCAAAACTACAACATCCTAATGAAAATAACCCAAATTAAACCTAAGCTACCAACTAAACCAAATACATTCCCACACAAACAAACCTAAATGTCCTCAGACTGGATGACAAAAGGTAAGGAAGATGGTTGATAGAAGGCTTAAGATTGGCTTCCTCATTTAAGATCAAGAAAAGGCTAGGCTCAACGGTTTTAAACAATGGATATATAAGGGATTTTATCTCTAAAGCTCTAAGCTCAATGTCAAAGAATGCCCCCTGTCTTATCACTAACTTCCACACAACCTAGACTATGATAAGTACTAGTAGGATACCTCAATCAACTGACTATAGTATGCATCTCATAAAAAATATAGAGACTGGTGTTTCTTCCATTAGCTCAAATACTCACAAGGTGCACTCAACAACCCTCTAGTCTAGTCTACATAGTGAAACCACTAGTCTAAATAATAGAGTGCGAGGTTATTACCAATTCCTAGGCTTTGCGCTCGAATTAAATCACTAACTAAGAGAATGACAAAATTTTAACACAAGTTGAAAATTTTTGAGGGGGTCAAATTTTTGAAACATTCATGCCAAGTCTAAACATAAAAAAAACAACCTAACATACTAACATGCAAAACAAGTTTATACAACCTAAAAGGAAGATTCCTAGAAGGAACCCTCCCCCACACTTGAATGACACAATGTCCTCAAGGTATCTAAGATACTAATAAACACCTAATCACAAAAAGAAAACAAAGGTAATACAATAAACTCACTAATGGCGAGTCATGTAAACTACCTCATTGTGACCTTTTCGGCTTTAAGCCTAATAATATCACCTAGTAGTAACACAATACGAATATTAAATGAGTTAATGCACATAAACTTAAAAACATAATAAAAAGACATAAAAGTAAACAAACAAAGAAAATAAATAAAACGAAAGTAAACAAAGAAAGGGAAAAAGGAACTCCCTGTTAATCATCTGAAGTGGGAGGAGGTGGTGGGAATATGAAGCCGCTGCCAAAGTTCTCCACCTATTTGCGCATCCACTCAACATGTGCTCGCTACTACTCAAAATGCATGTGAGCTCTATGTTTGGCATAAAATGCCCTCTGCTCCTCTCTCTCAGCTTCAAGCTCAGCCTCTATGCGAGCATTATAGTCGTACTAGCAGTCCCACCCAGCTGTGTTACTAATTGTGTAGTCCTACAGTTGCACGCCATAACCATGAAGCTGCTCTCTGTGTTTCTTATAGCTGTACCTACATTGCAGCAAACTGGTCATGTAAATACTGCATGTCCACCTGTGGGTCAAGTGATTGATGACTTGGCCTTGCTTTGTCATGCTGGGCCTGGTACTAATGGCTGGGGCCTGCTTCATCTAGATCCTAACTAGGACCCTCTTGTCCCTGTGCTGGCATCTGTCCTGCTGCTCTAAGGTGATCCTGAACCACCCTACTCTCCTCCCAAAGCTTATACTCGACTATCTCCTCTCCATCTGTCATCGTTCTCTTGATCAGCTTGCTCAAGTGGAGCTTCTCGATGTCGAGTGGCACTGAATCCATAGCTATCCCTTGAAACTCTAAAAACTACTTAGAGAAACAATGATGTGCAATGTGAGAAATAATATGACCTAAGTACAGATACCTAGATTCTCTATCGCTAATAGAATGTGCAAAACAGTCGATCACCATAGCAAATTTGCTAAAAGGTATGTTATGGCATAGGCAGTCGATGGCGTAAAGCTGAGATCGGAATACTTTAGACTCTTCCCATTGACCACTGAAGGTCAGAGTTATAAAGCAATAGAGGATGCCTAAGTGTGGTTCTCTAATTAATGCATTCGGCGCCCTCCCCAACTCATATCTCTCAAAGCCCATAATCTCTTGCCATGCCAGATGGGTCTTACTAGTAGGTGTGAAGTCTAAAGTCCCTACTCTAGACTTAAGACTAAAGCGGTCATTAAACTCAAGTTCATTCATGCTAAAATCAGTATCAAAGACACGTGTAGTGAATGAACCTCTATTTGCTACAACCTGCAAAGTACAACAAAACTCTAACACTAGCTCCTACCTAGCCATAGTACTCTTATTTGCAAAGTAATCCCAACCTAACTTCCTAATGGCAGACCGTAATTTCCTATCAACCCCTAATTTTTTCATGTCATCCCAAACAATGTTGAAATGACTCAAGGTAGTATGGTGGTTGAGTCTTTGGTACCTCTCTCTCCCAATCATGAAAGATTGTGAAGGGAGTGTCGTAGCAGTCGTGAATGTCTGACAGTAGAGAATCTGGTAGTGAAGACGAAGGGTTTCTCGCGTGCTTTCTCCTGTCCTTGCATTGAATTTGTCTAGATCCTGCATCATCTGCCATTGTAAATTGCATTTCGGGTATTAGGTAATGTGTGTAAATGGTCAGGAAGGATTGGGCTCAGTTGATTTCCAAGTTTTTGACAGCGGGAGAGTTTGGGTTTTGAAATTTTGTGAAAAATGGCACATGCCTGAGAGTTTTATAAACTATTTTGCCCGAAACTAGCATATGCCAGGTCCATTGGCATGCACCAACTTCTTGGATTTTTCAACACTGCCATACGCCATTTGCATTTGCATGCGCCAACTTCCCCGGAATCACTTGACATGGTAAACGCCATATCCGTTAGCACACGCCAACTATGTACGAACCGCAAAAACGACACACTAAAGATATAAACACTAAAACTAATATATCAAACATAAGAAATAAAACATGCTAATCTAATTTTTTTGGCTTTTATGTACGTTGCATTCCTAGAAAGCTTGAAAACCAGACGCCCCATCCTCATGGGTCATAGGTGCAACTTCGACTTTCGCAATTCACATAACTCACGAATGGAGTACCATGACGAACTACCTTTCCGTGCAACCCTTTTGGCTCTAAGCCTAATGGGGTTACAATGTAGTAGCACGGTATGCTCAATTTGTGAATGAGTGCTATTCTTGCTATAGTCTCTGTCATGTTCTAACTTTCTACCCCTGGGGCAAAATTCAAATCTCTTCATATTCCTCTTGTAGGCACTCTTTGATGTTCTTCTGGAGTATCTTAAGAAGTTTTCATCACATCACTCAATTCTCAAAGTCTCTTTTGCTTGACGGAGAATGATGAGACAAATGTCAATCATGATTTTTCTAGAAACTAAAACACTAACTAGACGAATATACTTAGCACAAAACATCCTATTTTTTATTCTCTATAGCTAAAAGAGCCTTACTCTGTTCCAAATGTTCAAGTACTAGATGGCACATAAACTAATTGCACCTCCGCATCTCGATTAATATCGCCCCCTAAAATGTAGATTTTGCATCGTTGGCCGTTGACTCTAAAGACTAACCCCTTGCTATCTTGCAAATCTAGTGCCCCAAAAAGGAACACTTTGACAATCTGGTATGGGCCGCTCTACTTGGATTTGAGCTTCCCGGGGAAGAGTCTTAGTTGCAAGTTGTAGAGAAGAACATGCTGCCCCTCCTTAAAATCTTTCTTGATGATATGGGCATCATGTCTTCTCTTAGTCCTTTCCTTATAGAGTCTTGAGCTCTTGAATGCCAAGTCACATATTTCCTCCAACTCTTTAAGTTGGAGAATTCTGCACTCTCCGGCCTTTTTATAATTGTAATTAAGGGTCTTAATTGCCCATAATGCACGATACTCAAGCTCCACTAGAAGATGGAATGCTTTGCTTTAAACAAGCCTATAAGGTGACATTCCTATTGGTGTTCTGAATGCCATTCGATAAGCCCATAAGGCATCATCAAGCTTGTTCAACCAATCTTTCCTTGTTGTACCGACCATTTTTTCCAAGATTTTCTTGAGCTCTTGATTTGAAAACTCAACCTGTCCACTAGTTTGGGGATGATAAGGTGTTGCCACCTTGTGCGTTACCCCATATCTCTTTAGCAGGACTTCAAATTTCTAGTTGCGGAAATATGACCCACCATCACTGATTATCACTCGTGGTACTTCAAATCTTGAGAAGAGCTTCTTAAGAAATTGGATAACTATTCTAGTATCATTTGTCAGTGATGCCAAAGCTTCTACCCACTTTGAAACGTAGTCTACTCCTACCAAGATATACTTGTTGCCATTTGATGTTGGGAAAGGTCCCATGAAATCCAATCCTCAAACATCAAAGAGCTCAATCAATAAAATTCTAGATAATGACATCTTATTCTTCTTTGAGATATTTCTCGTTCTTTGGCAGTGGTCACACTACTCAACATAACTATATGCATTCTTGAAGATGAAAGGCTAATAGAATCTGCATTCAAAGACTCGGGATGCAGTTCTTGTAGCTCCATAATTACCTAAGTAAGGAATAATTCATCCAACTAAAAAGTTGGCATAATCCACATACCAGAAAGCTTCTACTCTACTCATTGTCATCAGAGTTTCATCTGGAAACTCTTCTTGAATATTCCCTTCAATCTCCATATCATCGCTTTTCTCAAGCCTAGAGAGATGATCTGCGACAATATTTTCTGCTCATTTCTTGTCCTTAATGGACAAGTCGAATTCTTGGAGTAATAAAATCCAGTGCATCAAGCAAGGCTTGGCATCTTGCTTTGAGAAAAAATATCTTAAAGCTACATGGTCAGTATAGATTCATTTTCGAACTAAGCAAGTATGGCCTGAATTTATGACACGCATAAACAATTGCAAGCATTTCCTTCTCTGTGGTTGTATAATTGAGTTGAGCTCCTACCAGTACTCTACTTATGTAGTAGATTACATAGAGATTTCCCTCTTTCTTCTATCCCAACACACACCCCAAAGCAAGATCACTTGCATCATACATCAATTTGAATGAAAGTTTCCAATTTGGTAATGAAATCACTGGAGCTGTGATAAGGGCTTTCTTTAGAGCATCAAATATGTAGTGCTCATTAAAGTTGAAGGATACATCCTTAACTAGCAAATTTGTTAGAGGCTTAGCAATTAGAGGGACGTTCTTGACGAATCTTCTGTAAAATCTGGCATGACCTAGAAATGCTCTAACTCCTTTAACTATGGTTGGTGCATCCATCTTCTCTATCGCCTCTGTCTTAGCTCTATCAACTTCCATTCTAGCTTTGGAAATTCTGTTCCTAAGGTGTATCTCTTCGTCTACCATAAAATGGCACTTTTCCCAGTTGAGCACAAGATTATTTTCCTCACATCTCTCCAATACTTTGTCTAGGTTGTCAAGACAATGATCAAATGAGTCTCCAAAAACAGAGAAGTCATCCATGAAGATTTCCATAATCTTCTCATTCATCTCCCAAAAGATAAACTTCATGCAACATTGAAACATTGCTGGGGCACAGCTTAATCCAAAAGGCATTATGTGATATGCAAAAACACCGCAAAAGATGTCTTCTCTTGATCTCTGGGGTATATTGCAATTTGGTTGTACCCTGAGTACCCATCCAAAAAGCAATAATAAGAATACCCCGCTATCCTTTCCAACATTTGATCAATGAATGGAAGTGGGAAATGATCTTTTTGTGTAGCATCATTCAATTTACGATAATTGATGTACACTTTCTATCTAGTCACAATTCTTGTTGGAATGAGCTCACCTTCCTCATTGATCACAACTGTCATTCTCCCTTTCTTAGGAACATAATAGATCGGGCTAACCCACTCACTATCTGAAATCAGATAAATAATTCCTGCCTTAAGGAGCTCAATCACTTCCTTCTTAATTACTTCCTTTATCTTAGGGTTAAGTCTCCTTTGTCAGTCTACTCTCAGCCTCGCTCTATCCTTTATGTGAATATGGTGCATCACAATTTCTAGGCTTATTCCTTGATATCAGATATTTGCTGAGCAATGGCCTTAATCCATTTGTTTACAACCATGAGCACTTTCCCTTCTTCCTCCTTAGTGAGCTTGTTTGATATTATAATTGGTAACTTCCCTCCATCTATTAAGAAAGCATATCTCAGATGCGAGGGTAGCTCTTTCAGTTCTAAGGAAGGAGCCTTCACAATTGAGGGTAGAGTCTAATATTTCAAATGAATTTCGAGCTACTTAAGTAGATCTTTCTTGTCAATTTCCTCCTTTACTTCTTCTACAATATCCTCCTCTTCTATTTCTTGTTCTTTATCCTCAATTCAAGAGATATTTTCCTGGCAGAACTCAAGGATACACTCATCCAAAACATCAATTTTCATGCACATTCCTTCATCAAGAGGATGGCACATAACACTTGTCATGTTAAACTCAATCTTCTTGTCTCTAATTCTGAGTACTAATTTACCATTATGCACATCCACCAATACATGTACTGTATTGAGGAATGGTCTGCCATAAATCAGTGGATAGTTCTTGTCCTCAAAGAAATCCAGAACCACAAAGCCAACTGGGAAGATGAACTTGTCAATCTTCACCAGGACATCCTCAACCATACAGAATGACTTCTTAATAGTTTGGTCAGCTAACTGGAGAAGCATTGAAGTTGGTTTAACTTCACTTAAACCTAGTTTTTGAAATGTAGATAAAGGCATCAAGTTGATACTTGCGCCTAGATCACACAGACATTTTGGAAACTTGGTTTCACCAATGAAACAGGGAATTGTAAAACTCTTCGGATCTTTTAGTTTCATAGGAAGATTAGAAATTAGAGAGCTACAGTTAGCCGTGAGGGTGACTGTCTCTCCATCCTCCCACTTCCTCTTCTTAGTGACAAGCTCCTTTAGAAACTTGGCATAATGTGGAACTTGATCTAACATCTCTAGGAAAGAGACACTTATTTGAACGTTCTTCATTTTCTCCATAAAATAGAGAAATTTATCATCCATCCCCAACCTTCTTTTTACCCTCTGAGGATAAGGTAGAATAGGGACCATTGGTGGTGGTGGTACATATAATTCTTCTTCCTCCACAACTTCTTCTTACGGGACCTTATCTTTCAGAACTTCTTCCTCCTTATCTTTGTTTGGATTCTCTACATCACTCTCCTTAGCCTTCTCTTTGACTGCTTGAGAAGATAATTCCTTGCCATTTCTTAAGGAGATTGCATTAACTTGGCCTCAAGGATTTGCCTCAGTAGAATTTGGGAGAGAGCCAACTGCTCTCTGGGCATTTGTCTTTGCAATTTCCCCAAGTTGTACTTCCATGTTACGCATGGCAGTCGCTTGCCCTTTTAGAAATTATTCCAAATTGTTGTGTCTTGCTTCTTGGGCCGCTAATGCCTTCAAGATTTGACTTTGGTTTTTGGATGATTCTCTAGTTTGTTAGATGAATTTCTCCACCTTGTCAAATCTCTCCTCAAGGGCTACCATTCTTTCTCCCAAAAACCCACATGGTTGAAAACCAGGTGGTGGTCCTTGTTGCGAGATACGGAAAAGCAATCCTTTATTAGGAATAATTGTCATACTATCATCATTGTTTCTTTCTTTCCATGAAAAGTTAGGGTGGTTTCTCCATCCAGGATTGTATATTGAGGAATATAGGTTATTACCCATTCCTACTTGTCCTTGACCACTAACAAAATTGACCTACTCTGTAGGTTGGTTCATCATGGCATATTGACTAATCTCGTGGTCAATGTTGCCATAGGCTTTGCAATGCTGTTGTACAATAATGGCATCAACTTTGTTTAGGGTCAAATCATGCAACTACTTTGCCACTAAATCCAACTGAGCTTGAAAAGACGAGGAAGCATCGAGTTCAATCATTCCTCTTTTCTCACTTTGCTCAGTTACCTCCCTTAACTCTGTGATAGGTTGTTTTTTTCTTTTATTGGTGATTATCCTGTTTGTTGTTGCAAGCTCTTCAAGAATATGGTGGGCTTCACCCCTTTCCTTTCTCAGGAAATTTCTATTGGAAGTTGAATCAACAGTTCCCATTATTGATGGTGATAGGCTAAAATAAAAAGTCTTAAGTAAAGACTCCTCAGACAAACCATGGTGCGGGCATTTGCGTTGCAATTTCTTAAATCTCTCCTAAGTTTCACTCAAAGACTCTCCTTCGTATTGTTCAAAGTTGGTGATCTCCTTAACAAGTTTGTTAGTTTTTGAGCATGTGAAATAATTATCAAGAAAAGTATTTGCCAATTGCTCCCATGTGGTTATTAGAGTACCTTTGAGTTACTTATACCAAAGTTTAGCCTTGTCCCTTAATGTATAGGGAAATATTCTGATCTTTACATCATCATCAGACGCTCCAGGAAACTTAAAGTTATCAGCTAACTCCATGAAGTTCCCCAGATGTTCATTGGGATCTTTATTAGGCAAACCATAGAATTGACCTGAAGCTTAAGCGTATGAATCACGACTGGCTTAATTTTGAAGTGATTGGCTTCAACAGCTGGCCGTTAGATTCCTATTAAGGCTCCTTTGTATGTTGGTCTTTCATGGTCCATTAAAGAAGGTCGAGGACCAGGTACTCTATCCCCTTGACCTTCTTGCCATTAGTCCATTCTTTCTTTATCTCATCTCTCCTTCCACAATGACCTTTCTAACCGTGCTATTTCCTCTTCAATTTCTAACAGAGAGATATTGGTTGAACAGGTTAAGGGCATGCATGTAACTTGTCAAGCAAGACAAGTCACTTTGTCAAAGAGTAAATAAAAATAAAAAGTAAACAAAAATATCCTAATCCAAGTTTATAAACCAAATGGAGAGTCTAAATCTCAATCCCCCAACAATGGTTCCAATTGATTTATTCACTTTTTTAATGTTCTACCTTAATTCTACTTAACAATGGATGATCAATCGTTTGTTCGGTCTGCCTGGCGTATGTCAGACAAGGCTGGCATATGTGCCAACCTTCGACTAATCTGAAGCTCAGGTGTGCGCCAACAACACATGGCACGAGCCAAAGGCTCTTAGACAAACAAACCTGGCGTGCGTCAATTTATTAGTAGAATTGCAGTGAATTGCAATAAGAGTAAGTAGGGGTTGTCGTACCATAGGGATTGAGTTTTTAGGCCTACTCTAAGGTTCACTTGCTAGTCTAGGATAAGATTATGAAGTTTGGTTTACTATCTAAAGTCTAAAACACAAATATAAAGATCACAAACTCAAGCTATTGGTTTACTAGTTACTTACTTACTAAGAACAACAACTTAGGATACTAAAATCAGTAAGGTACCTAAACCAGTAACATAACCATAAGATTTAGGGGATTTAGAGAGTAAGTGATGTGGTCCGAGTGGTTCTAAGGCAACCTCAATCACACTTTCGTGCACGAAGAGTCTAAATTACTACTTATCTAGGCTTAGAAGGAAGGCTAGATATGTTCTTTCGACTCCACCAACCATCTAAACTAGCTAAGCACCAATTATAAGCTTCACTCAAAGGAAAACAAGTAGGACTCCAAGGAAGGGTTTTTTCTCCACAAGGCTACTCATCATCAAACTAACCAATCCATCAATTCCATACCCTTTCGGTCTCAAGTTTTGACTAGCTACTAAGGCTTGGTGATCAAGCAAGTTTAAGCATTGTATTAAGCACGTTAATAAGAACACATTTATAGACATACTCAACCCTCAAATCAGTGGCTACATGCAAGGTAACAAGGCACCAAATTCAAAGAATGACTACTCACACATGCTTATATAAACAACATGCATCTTTATTTACATATGGAAAGAGTAAAGGTAAGAAAGCTTAGCCAAGATCTTCAAGCTTTCTTGCCTTCACCTCTACGTCCAAGAACAGAGAGAGAGTGTTTTATTTTTGTCTATTTCTCACCTCTCTTACACACTTAAGCAAAATATCATATATACTAAGCTTAATAAACCAAATAGTAAACAAAATATCTAATCTAACTTATCCTACCTAAAATATCTACTACAAAATATCTAAATAAGTCAGAAATGTTGTCCCCATCCTTCTTGAAAGCCATAAGCCAACTTAAGAAGTTTTCCAATTAGTTTGTCCAACACTCAGCCACTTGGTGTTTCTGTCAGACTGGTTTAGCGTGCACCCGCTTTACTTGGCGTGTGCTAGGTCTTCGTGATTTATCCTTCTCCAAGTGTACCTGGTCGTCTGCTTGAATGGTCATTCGAGTAACGGCTACATAGCGTGCACCATTCCTATTAGCATGCGCCAGCTGCTCATACTTTGCACTGCTTAGCTTCGCAACTTCCTTCTCGTCCATGCCTTCGTGTGTCTGCTCGATCATTCTCCACTTCTCCTCAAATAGGCTCCTAAAAACAAGCAAACTCAATGAAAAATGATAAACTCTACAAAAACACACAATGAACAAAAACTGATACTACGACAACTTAAATACAAATAAATCAACCTAAAACAATAAGAACGACTTGCTAAAAGGACACGAATAATGAGTATATTTCACACTCATCAATAATATATAAGAAGAAGTGGAACCCAACAACCATATTAGAAGTGATTCATTTATATCACCTATGGATATGACATTTTTTTTTGGAAAACTAGATATGTGCAATGATATCAATCAATGTATCACAAAGGTATCTTATTTTCATTCATGTATTGGAAGGGTGAACATATAAAGTAAGCTACAACATCAACGACACAAGTTAAGAATTATCATATTATCTCAGTGATGAGATACATCCACAATGATCTACTTTTATTTAGTCAATTATAGATCCATCAACCCTAAAGTTCAAGATGTTTGCTGAATGTCAAGTGGAATATAGAAAGAATTTAGAGATAGCATTTTGAGTTCTTCAATCTCGTTTTACATTCATTAATTCTATTTTTTGTGAGATCAATAATTTATTGATAGAATTATGATACCATGTATTAGATTGCATAATATGATAGTGGAGGATGAATAAGATGAATAATGACCTTTATTGTTTGAAAAAATTCATTAATGACAGATCCAGCACTAACAACAACATTGCAAACATTGCATACTCTAGTATCAAATCTCTATCAAACTTTATGATTGTTAATACAGAAGTTCGCAATGGAGAAGTTTGAATGCTTTAAGAAAAACTTAATTGAGTATGTTTGGTAAAAATTTGGTAGTCATAGTTAATTATGTAATTTTTAGTTATTTAAATATATTTTTATTTTCCAAAAATTGTTTTTTTAGTTCAAAATTAATTTTAACTTTTTATATTTATTTAAATTATATTTGAGTTTAATATAATTAGCTGTATTAAAAATAAAAAGCAAAACTGACGTGAAGCATTGACAAGATACATATACTATAGTAGTGACATAATAATAGGGAAAATGAAGAGTACATGGACAAATCTAACGTGACATAATGTAGAAGTGGCGCTGTAACACGATAGTAGGTAATCTAATTAGGATATAAATCTATGATATTCTAAAATTTTATTAATTTAAAAGTAATAGTGAAAACTATTGATAATCTTTGCTGCAATTTTAAAAAGAAAATATATAAAAATTTGAATGGAATGAGAGAACTAAATTTTAATTTAATAGAAAAATAAGAAATGCTAGATTCATATTTAAAAAAAAATCCAAGTGATTTTAGCAATATAAAAATAATAATTATGATTTGATAGAAATAAAAATTTATATAATTTTCTTCCAAAAAGAACTATATTTCTAGTTTATCAAAATCACTGTCCCAACTTAAAACCAAGAGGATAAAAATACAACTTTGGATTTTTTTTTATCTAACGAGTCTTAATTTGGTGTGTTGGTGAGGTTTAATTGTAATATAAAGAAATGAAAACTTTACATGGAAATTTGGCAACTGAGATATACCTCACTTTCGTAGGAAAAACACACACATATATAACCTAATTGGTTATATAATAAATCGTAGACGTGTACACCCCTTATAAATAGTAAACTGTGATAAATCTCTGACAAAAAGCAAAAATGTTTCTACTGACAAAAAGTCGAAACAAAAGAAAAATGATGAGCTCTCGTCAACTCCTTTCAATCCTCGTGCTGCTTGTTCTCTTGTCTTCCATCGGTAACATAATATACCCAAAGATACTTAAAATCTACCCGTTGTACAACCATTGTAGTGTTTTGAACAAGAAAAAATATTTAATTTAAGTCCGACAATGATTTGTTTAACCAACAAATAATAATTACATATCATTATTGATAATAACGACTCATGTATTTTTGTTGCGTATTTTAGGGCAACCAGCCATAGCTAAGACTTGCGCACAGCCGAGAAAATGGCTAGTAGTTTGTGGAGAACAAGCTTGCCAAAACTGGTGTAACTTCAAGTATGGACCAACAGCAAAAGGGATGTGCGCTGCGGATACTTGCGTTTGCATTTTCAATTGTCCTCCAAGTTCAGCCACTTAAATCAACTACTCTATGTTGTCCCTGGCTAATTTAATAAATAAATTACAGTTAAAGTAAATTATAAAATGGATCTTGAAAAAATGAAATTGGCTCAGCCACTTCTTTTGTTAAGCATCCGAGGCTCATTTTGTTATCGTACGTTACCGCTGATCTAGTGAAATGTCTACTTATCGAAAATAATGTGTTTGGTCGATGAGTCGTTATACTTGACGCATGTTTGATATGTTGGTCTCTTCCTCCAGATAATAAACAGTCTTAACATACTTACTCGCACAACTCGTCGGCCATGCCGGATAGCGATCCGAGATTATGACTGGGTTGGGTCAACCCGAAGTGATTGAACCGGTTTATCCATGAGACTATAAGTTAATATGATTGAACTATCAGTCAAATTGGATTGACTAATTAATTTTGTTAGACGGTTAATCGAGATTTGATTTTTTGAAAAAAATGGTGTTTAGTTAAATTTAAAATTATTAAATAAATATTTTTGTTACTTGGATATGATGAATTTTTTTTATATTTGGTGTTACTATTCATGCAAAATAACCAAAATAGTACCCCCTAAAATTAAATTATGAAAAAGATGTCCTTTGGATTTTTTCACCATCTATTGGCCCAATAGACGGGTAAATTTTCTGTCAATACTAATAGATGAGGTTTTTTTGCGTTTACCAATAGACGGGAAAAAACCACGTCTATTGGTATTGACAGGTTAAAAACTCGTCTATTATTTTTTGAATTTTTTCCATTTTCCCAAGCGTAGATCTCAAAAAATTATGTAAATTCAAAAAACAAATTCTCAAATCGGACATCCGAGCACTAAGATATTGCTCTTTCAAGTTTTTTTTACATAATCTTTCAATTTTATATTTTTCGAATTTTTGAATGTTTTTATATTTAAAAAAATATAAAAGAAAAACAAGAGATGAAAAAAAAATTGTTGTAAATCAATTTTAAAATTTATTTTTTCTGTCTCTTATTTTTTTATAAACAACTTTTGTAAATTTTCAAATTTATTTTTACGTTCTTTTTTTAAATGATAAAAATATAAAAATAAGAGATGGGAACAATAAATTTGAAAATTTATTTAAGATTATGTAAATAAATTTGAAAAATAATAAAAGATTTTTTGTTTTTTTTAATTCAAAAAATTCAAATTGAGAGATTATGTAAAAAAAAATTGAAGAGCAATATCTTGGTGCTCGGATGTCCGATTCAATAAATTTTTTTTAATCCGCATAATTTTTTGAGATCTATGCGTGGGAAATTGGAAAAAATTCAATAAACCAATAGACGGATTTTTAACCCAAAGGAAAAAAATCCTCACTATGGATTTTAAACCGATTTATTTTCGTACCGTGTGTTTTATCGACTTGTACCTCACTACTCCGTCTATTGGTACTGACGGGTTAAAAATCTCTTTATTTTCTAATAGACGGGAAAAAAAACTCAAAGGAAATCTTTTCCGTAATTTAAATTTTTTGGATACTATTTTG
>SOPF01026176.1:0-10588 GCA_012979155.1 Hypericum perforatum
AGATTTCTAACTAAAACCCATTAATCTTCAAGTAGTTGGTTCTTCGCGTTGACCAAATGGCGAACCTAGTCAACGACGTATGCAACGGCGTAATGGATCATGTGCCGGAGAAGCTTATTATTGATACTGACCCCGGGATTGGTAAAAGTTCAATCCGTAACTCTTTTTTTTTTCTTTTCATTTTTGGTCGAAAACTTTATGAGTTTGGGCTTCTGGTTTTTGTGGAAGTCTCGAACTTGTTGCTTGTTGGTGATGATTCTCTTTCCACGCGTGTTCCTAGTTTTGGGTTGCTGATGCTCTAGTGGGCCAATGCGCTTTGTGGGTATCTTCTTTATAGAATTTGGAGGAATGTCTATAGTGGAATTGGATTCCTTTTCTGAAGAAAATTGATTCAAGAAAGCTCAAAATAGGTCCCCAAGCTTTATGATTTTGATATGACAGGTCACTTGTGACACTGAACTAATCAACATACGAAGAGTTCAGTGTTTTCTTCTTTTGGGATTGCTACTTTCTCGCATTTATAAGTTCGAGTGTTGTTTGTAATTTGGAAATGTTTGTCTTAGGAATTGAATTGACTTGCCACTGATTTGACAGACGATAGTATGGCGATACTTATGGCGTTCCAATCTCCACAGTTGGAGATACTTGGGTTGACAACCATATTTGGGAATGCTCAGACGGAGGACACGACCCGCAATGCCTTGCTTCTGGTACGAAGGGCTCGTGAGTTGGTTCTAATTTTTGTGGACATGGTCGTTAACTCTGTGTCTCTCTATTGGTTCATACGTTTTGAACGTTTCAATGATCGATTTTTGCTTTTGACGTGCAAAAGGATAGTGTGAGATCGCAGGGTGTCCTGATGTTCCTGTGGCAGAGGGCAGCCATGAGCCTTTAAAGGTACATTTCATTTCTTTTAACTTTGGAAATCATCAGTCCACTGTCTGATTATTTGTTTTCTGCAAGTACCAATTGGAGTCTTAGAAGCTTTAGTGTGTTATTCATTGTGCTACTTCTGATTTATATTATTGTTTCTGACATACATCATTTTTAGGCTTGACATAATTTCTCTTGGGAACATGTTGAAGAAGACAAATTTGCTGACTTTCTTCATACTTTCTTATGCAAAGGGAGGAAGGCCACGTGTAGCTGACTTCATTCACGGTTCTGATGGATTGGGGAACTTGTTCCTACAGCCTCCAAAAGCTAAGAAATCCGAGAAAAGTGCAGCTGAATTTTTGGTCGATAAGGTGTCAGAATATCCTGGCGAAGTATCTATACTTGCTCTTGGGCCACTCACAAACATGGCTTTGGTCAGTCAAATTGTCCGTTCTTGCTACTGTTTCCCTTTAAATTGATGATTCTTTAATTCTTTGTGACTATTGTCATTCCATGTCAGGCAATCAAAAGGGATTCCTCCTTTGCAAGTAAGGTGAAAAAGATCGTTGTCCTTGGAGGTGCTTTCTTTGCTTTGGGTAATGTCAACCCTGCAGCAGAAGCAAACGTAAGAGCTACTTATTCGGGTGAATCAATGTGTCTTTTAACAATAATTAGGCTGTGGAAGTTTGACCCTCCTGTTGCATAAGTGAAATTTGTCACGTTCGACGACATTCTTCATGTTGGAGCTTAAATAGCTTTAGTTTCTTTGATCTTTTGCAAAATGTTACGATCACTTCATTATGGCTTGTAGATTTATGGAGACCCGGAAGCGGCAGATGTGGTGTTTACTTCGGGAGCAAACATTGCTGTTGTTGGCATAAATATTACAACTCAAGTTATACTTACTGGTAAATTATATATTAACTGTTGGTCTGCTAGCTTGTTTTTCCTCTCTTTCCGAGTTCAGTGGATAAAATCTATCTAATGTCTTGGCTTTACTTTTCTACCAGATGATGATTTTATGGAAGTGAGGAAGTCCAAGGGAAAGCATGCCCAAATATTATTGGATATGTGCAAATTCTATAGAGATTGGCACGTGAATTCGGATGGTGTCCATGGTGATATTCCAGCTCCCTTTTCAATCACATATTTTGATGTTCTTTGACTGCAATCCTTTTCGTTGAATATTAAGTCTACTGTAACTCATTAAGCTCTTATGGATGCGGATCGCAGGAATCTTTCTTCACGACCCTGTGAGCTTTGTGGCATTAGTTCGGCCTGACCTCTTCACGTATAAAAGAGGCATCGTGAGAGTCGAGACGCAAGGAATCTGTGTAGGGCATACACTGATGGACCAAGAACTTAAAAAGTAATTACTAATCTATCTTCTGGCTCGTGCTCCTTCATTTTGTTTGCACTTGATGATCTGCCTTCGCTCATTATTTTTTTTGCGATTGGATACAGTTGGAACTCGAGCAATCCTTGGTCCGGATATTCCCCTGTTGATGTTGCCTGGACCGTTCAGGCGGAGGAGGTGCTAAACTACATCAAAAAGCTGCTGATGAAACCATGAAAATTGCCTTCTAATGCTTGGACTCGGGAAATGTAAAACCCAGGGTTCTGACACACCAAAGAAATATCTCAACCAGTCAATTGGTTCTTGGCAAGCTGAAGTATTCATTCTAATTAATGTTGCTCGAATGCTGAATTTAACGTTGAGATATATAATTTGTGCATTATTGAAAATAAAATTTCACCCCAAAATGCTCACCTCCGTGTCTTGGTCAAATTCTTTAAATTTAACATAGAAAGACTCCAAATTAGTCGTTGCAGTTGACTTGTGAACCCCAATGGGAACTTTCCATGTCTCTGTCAAAGGGTACTAAGCAGCATCAAATCTCGCGGGTGACCATTTCAAAGTTGCAAGTTTGCCTGGATTAATTAGAAATTTCGAACTTCTTAAAATAGTATAATTGTGTTTAATTAGAAATGTTGCTGTGCTTTGACTTATCTTAAATATGAATTAATTCGTTTCTATTTTTTGGTAAATTTGTGGATTTTTTTTGTGATATGAAAATTCATTGTTAATCATTTCCATGTAGACAAATTTCAAATACAAAGAAGAACAGTTCAACTACTACATATGCAATCTTACGTCCCACTATCCACTTTATTTTACGAAATTGTCAACTATCCCTCTAAATGTACTCACTACACATCTCATGCATCTAACTAACGAAGCCTATATGAATTTCGCACCAACAATTACTTAAAAAATAAGTACTTAGTATGAATCATATTAATTTAACCGACAAATTTTGAGTTCAAATCTGTGAACACAATAACATTAATACTTGTAAATTTTTTTTGTCACATTTCAAAAATCATACACGACTCAAACTTATTATCCAGGTATTTAGTAAGAGTTACACCATCTCACGTTACGTTATCCATATAGAATCATGCATTGAGTCAAAGTTAAGAGAAGCAAGTCCTCTAATAAGAACCAAACCCATTAAATAAAAGTAGTTAAACAACTCTCTTTCTCCATCTTTCCTTTGAATTCCTTTTCCCTAACTGACATTTCACCAACTACCAACACTAACACCAGGAAGACAATTGGTACCACTTCAACCACCTTGTAGAAATTGTACACATATGCATTTTGCCTGTCCAATTAAGTCAGCTTCTCTCTCTCTCTATATATATAATCACAACCCTTAAACAAGGGACAATGAACCTAAGACATTTTAAGGATAATGGCTGTTGCTTCTTCATCAACCTTGTTGGCCGAGAGGGTGTCTTGCTGCTGCGCCATGTTCGTCGCGCTGATGCTCGTCATGAGCTGCTGCGAAGTGAGCGAAAGCGAATCGGGTAGGGACAATTATGGTGTTGGAATACAGAGGGAGGTGGTGTTGAAGAACAGGGCGCCTTGTGATGAGATATACGTTGTTAAAGAAGGAGAGACATTGCATACAATTAGCGAGAAATGTGGAGATCCCTACATTGTTGAGGAAAATCCACACATTCATGATCCCGATGATGTCTTCCCTGGCTTGGTCATCAAGATCAACCCCTTCCAGAACAGGTGAAACGGACATGGGTCCAACAATGTTTTTCTTTTACGCTAAGGATTTTACGTAGGGTGTGGTTGCATTCACTTAAGAATAATTTCGAAATTGTAAATCTTTTATAATATAATATATCTAAAAAAAATATTTTTCTATTTCTGTTTTTTGGAGGTTGAGTTGAGATCCCATTGCAATTATTGATTTTCAGTACTTATGTAATTCTTATTGTCTTTTTTACTTATAAAAGGTAGTTAAATTGGCCAAGTGATTCTGTGTTTAAAAAATTAATTATTTTTTTGATATCTTCTTAAATAATCGTAAACGGAATCTAAAATATTAAACCATTGCTCGTCAAAATGACATTAGAAAATATTCGAGCAGGAATCCCGAGTTCGAAGTTATTTCTTATTGAGCCTTAGACAATCTCTAACAGACCACTACGTTTCTCAAAGTAATAAAAGCTCTACCTTGACTTTCCAATGGGGGCTCGGCCCATTTCTGGAATCCTCCTAAGTCCTAACCCATCAAGTAATAAGCAAAATCCTAATTCCTCTCAATGTGCTTATCAATTTTCCGTCGTGTAAGATTTCATCTAAATTTCACCAATAATTGATCATATGAATTATTTTAATATTAGCTTTATAATTACACTCTATACGTATCGGTAAGAGTGACTGAATAATCGGATCATCTTTAGTTAGTGATTCTAGATATAAAATTAAATTTTGGCTGCATAATTTAGCCGCGAGACCAACACAAGTATTTCTGAACATTAAAGGTAATTTATTGAAGAAGAAACAGCTACTTATTACTCAAAGCATATGCCAAGTTCCAATTGGTATATCCTGTTTTCCGGGTAATTACGAACCAAGTTCATCAAGTTATTCCGAGGAAGCTACTTCCTAGCTGTTTCAGAAAATTAGAAGATCATTGACGTAAGATTGTTATTCAGGTCAACCAGATAAAAAAATATGGGACCAGATCTCGAGAGGTTGATTTCTGATTTCTATGCATGTCTTGACGATTCAAATCGTTGAATTGACTAAAGGAATACAATATAACCTACATGAATACCTTAGTATTTAGTGTATACCAATTCTTTATCAAGTTTACAACTATTTTTTAATAGTGATTTCATAAATAAAAACGATATTCAAACACTGTTATGTATAATATTTCCACTGGCGAGTACCAAAATTGTAGACCTCGTTAAAATTAGTTGTTACACTTTTGTACTCATTATACTAGACTGATATACTTGAGTAGTGCAGGCCAAAAATGAAAATACTTACTTTGAGTTTGAGTGATATATGATAAGAAAAACAACAGTCATTTTATCAAATTTTTTATGCATTTGAATCAAAACGGAAATCCAAAAAATTTAGTTAATATACTACAATTCTTTATCGACTTACGTTCTCGATAATACATCGGTTTAAAGTTCTTGTTTGTGCAAATTAACTTTCAGCATTCAGAAATCTTGTATGTTGTCATATATATATATATATATATATTGAAGGAGATTGGTATCTTATAGGCACTGCAAGAATCAGAGGTTCCACAAACTGAAACCTTGGTACAGGCCTTAGTATCATTTTTTGCCAACCAAATGAAGGAAAATAAGACCAGACAAATTGAAAATGGTAAAACCACAAGTGGGTGGCTCGACAAAATTAAGACCACTTGGCTCTTTCGCATCCTCGCTGTGACCTTAGTGCCTTAGCGATGGTGGTCAAAGACTGTCGTGACCTTAGTGACTTAACTTTTATTCCTCTCCGGCTGTAGGGTAAAAGCATTTACTTCATTGAACTTGAAAAACAGAAACAAGTCACAGTACATCAGCAGATAACAAGGTATTAATAATTTTCTTATTAGAGAAAAATATATTTCTAAGCAAATCTACTGATTTAAAAGAACAATTCATGATCAAAGATACTGTTCAATACCAAGATAACTTATTCCGAAGATTTGGGGATCTGTTGCTGCAGAAATGGGCAACCAATGACACGACGATATAAGATTTTTTATATTAGTGTTTGAGATTAGGTATACATAAAGAAATTTTGAATTTCTTCGTACCCGAAATTTTAACATAATATGAAACGGATAATATGAAAATTATGAAATCCAACTAGTTGAATTCAGTCTTTAGTGTGTATAGTAACCAAAAAACATAATTGACTATCGCACTCCAACTTCCGCACTCCAACTTCTGCATGTGGTGCAATTCACATTTGATTGGTGACTTTGTTTATATTAACTATAAACAATTTTACCGATTACTATAAAATTCTAATTAATTGGACATTTACCACACAAAAAAATTGACCGGCAACTACTATTTAATGAGAAAGCATTTCTAGCTAATCTCGCAGGCTTACTGATTTCCAACTCTGAAATTAATGGCTGCACTACACAACAACCTCTTCACCATCCTTCTCTTATCTTTAATCTTCCTCCTCTCAGGTCTTCTCTTATCTACGTGAAATATATAAATAACAATGGTGTTTGATTTCTCAAAAAATTGTAATTCGTGAAGACCGTACTTCGTTTTTTTTTTCTGTTGTCTAATCCAAGATTTTATTGATGGTTTTATATAAGTACGTGCTTATGCGCTTCCTATTAGCAGCTACATTATATTGTTACCTTAATTAATTGTTTTCCTATAATATTCTTTGTCAGGGACTTCATGGGTTAATGGCTCCTCTAGTTCAACGAGCAATGAACGTCCCACAAAGCTCTTCGTGTTCGGAGACTCATTCGTTGACACCGGAAACACTCCCAAGTCCATATCCTCATGGAAGGTCCCCTACGGAATCACCTTCCCGGGCAAGCCTTCCGGCCGCTTCTCAAACGGCCGCGTTTGGACGGACTACATTGGTAATAATAAGTAGCGACTATATTGGTAGTAATAAGTAGATTAAGTATAATGAATTATAAACTGAAATTGGTAGTGTCTTTTAACATACACATTCTCTCAAACGAAAACTCACCGAATTCATACATATGTTTTAAATGCGCAGCTTCATTTCTTAGGATAAATTCTCCGGTCCTATACAAATCGAGGAATAATATTGCAAAAAAGGATCGGTTAAAAAACGGGATGAACTTTGCATATGGGGGTCAAGGAGTGTTTGATATAGATGAAAATTTCCCAAACATTACGACCCAGATCGACTATTTCAATGAGATGATCAAGAACAAAGTCTTTACCACCCTAGACTTGCAATCTTCTGTGGCTCTTGTCTCCCTCGGAATCAACGATTACTTAACTTACTTCCTCGGCAACGGCTCCACCACTTCTAAGGTTAGACGTCACTCATTAATTTTTTCCAAAATCGTATTGAGATTATCGTATCATTTGTTTCGAGTTTGATGAACTTCGTATGACTCCGATCTCTAGGAATGGAAAAGCACCATTAAGCAAGTGGTGAACCAGCTCGTTATGGACCTTAGCCGGATCCAGGCGACTGGTGTGAAGAAAATATTGGTCGATGGGTTGCATCCCGTCGGATGCATCCCATACGTTGCGGCTGCAACCTCGTACAAAATGTGCGATAATTCTACAAATGATCTTATCCAATTCCACAACCTCCTGTTGCAGCAGTCTGTTGGGAGGTTGAACAGCCTAGCCAAGGGCGACGTTTTCTTGTACCTTGACCTCTACACCGCCTTCTACAACGTATTCAAGTCCCCCGGGAATTCTCCAGGTGATCGTTTTGTTCGTTTTACTCTTCTTCTATTCAATTGACATGTTGTCAAAAATGGACTGAACTGAACTTTTTTGTCTTTCGGTTCGACTGGTTCTACCGTTGGACTTATCTAAAAAGTATTTTATTAAATAATCCTATTTAGTAATAATGTAAATTTTTTTAAAAATCTTCTAATTTTATTTCAAAGTATAATATTTATAAGTATGAAGATCATGTTTAATCATTTTTAATCTGAATTAGCTTGTACAACCAGGCAAACCAATAGGTCTAACATGTTGAACTGATCAACGACCTTTGAGCATTAGTTAAACTGCTATATGTTTCTTTTCCTTCATTTTAATGACTCGGTATTGATGTCAAGTCATCGGATCGCAAATTTTCAAATGAAGATTATAAGTGTGAGATATATATTACATATGAGTTAGATAATTCCGGTAGTGTTAGTACGGAGGACACATGTCATACGTGGCTAATAATTTTATCGATGTGAATCTTGTGATGCAGGTAGTTTGGAGTTCCAAAATTCTCTGAAGCCATGCTGTACAGGCAAGAGCTCCAAGTATAATTGCGGAGACATGGATGACAAGGGGTCAAAGAAGTACACATTGTGCAAGAAGCCAGACTCTTCTTCGTTCTTCTGGGACGCTTTTCACCCTACCCAAGAAGCTTGGCGCAAGGTGTACATAGCTTTGCAATCGGTGCTCCGGAGAATTTAATTGGAAATCTGTTGGTTAAAATGATCGGACGGGAATCAATCCGTAAACATAGTCGTGCTTTCTTCTTCCATTATGTTTGTAACCCTAGGGAGGTCCGGTAATAAATTACTCGAGGAGTAGCAGCTCTTGTCTTTGTCCGGCTCTTTTTAATCTCCGATATCCATATTTGGAGTCGACATATCGAGTTCTTTTACCAGATGGATTGAGGGAGAGAGAGTATATTATTAAGGGAAAATTACCCTCAGGCTCCTCTTGTTTAAGGAAATTTGTGTTTTAGCACCCCTATTTTTTTTTATTATCATTCAACCCTTCTTGTTTGCGAAAAGTGTATATTTTAACCCCTCTCGCCGGAATTCGGCGATTTCTCCAGTGAAGCACAACCTAAGATTAGCAAAATACCCTTTCTTTTTTAAAAAAAAAATTGAAACCATCTCCTTTCTTTATGAGCCTCACAATCCGAAATGATATCTATACAAAAGAAGATTAAAAATAGAAACCCACCTTTCATAACAGTAACCGAATAAATTTCTTCCTTGTGCATTCCCATTCACCAACCCAAAATAACCGAATATGTCGTTTTTCATATGTAGCCATCAAATCCCTAATTCTCAATTGCCGAGGTGTAGCGTAGTGCAGGTGAGACATTTGAGGTGGAGTCACCGCTTGCAGATGAGGGAGCAAGCGTCGTGGGTGAGATCTTCAGAACTAGCTCCTCGGCGATACACGTGTTGATCCAATCAGAGATGGTGCCATCAACACACAGGATGACCATGCTAGGGCCGACGTCATTGGGGAGCTTCACGAACGGGTGGATAACAGAGGTGATGGACTTAGTGACGACTGATGCGTGGTGATGGGAGTGGTACCGAAAGTAGAGGAAGTGGTGATACAAAAACTCGACAAGCCTGACGTGGATGAGGGCCATGATGATGACCCCGTCGGACCGTCAGAGCGGGAGGTTAATGCCCCTTCAACCCGTACGCCCCCGCATAGAAGAGTATCCCGTTAAAGAGGAACTGGTCATCCTAGTTGGTCTCTCGATTGACTTGGTCGAACTCAATGCCCTTGTTGACGATTCGGTGGGTGCCTTGGGTGGTCCAGTAGCGGGAGAGGGAGATCTAGATCTGGTTGTAGAGGATCCGCCACAGGAGGAACGAGAATATGAGGAAGGTGGAGATGTCCTTGTTATCTTCCACGAGGAACCTGATAGACAGTGTAGGCCACCCACAATGGTAGAATAGAGTGGGCCCACCTACGACGGTTTGATTTTGATCTCGATCGAAAATTAGAATATTAGGAATGGGATTCCAGATTGGGGTTTTTTGGTCTGGGTTGGTGTTTAAAAAAAATAGTGGGATGCGAAGAAGAGGAAGAAGATGAAGAGAGATGAACATTTTATTTTTTAAATGAGTAAAGGTATTTTGGTAATCTCAGGTCCACTTTTTTCAGAGAAATCGTCTGATTCCGACGATAGGGGGTAAAATATACACTTTTTGCAAATTTGAAGGGTCAAATAATAATAAAAAATAATATGGGGGTTAAATACAAATTTTCTCAAACCCTAAGGAACTGAACGTAATTTTTCCTGTTATTAAGGTTTGAGTTGAGAGAGATTTTCTCTATTCATAGTTCACCGACAGCCCAAGCATGAAACTCGGGGATAAAATATACAAAACTCTATTAATAACCTAAAAAAAAACTTAGGGTGAATCTTTATATTAATATTCATGTGGAGAAATGCAAAGCTTTTGTTATGGAGTTAACTATTCTAATATTAATTTTTTTCTATAAACAAACTTTGAAGTTAATAATAATTGAATCTCTAATTTTTATTATTCAAAACGTCAAATTAATGCCTAATATCTTAAAAATAGAATATTTTTAAATTCTTTTTAAAAGATAATTCTATTACCGACATCTTTTATATTACTAATAATTTACACAGAAATATCTAATTCCTATCCTCGAGTTCGGTTGTACGGCTTGGACGTTGGATGGTTCCACGTACTAGGTCGACGAAGGTTACATGGCTGACAAAAAATGAATAACCTTGTCCACACGAGCTTTTGTCAACGTGTTTAATATGCCATCTATTTTATATTGACTACAAAAAGTCGCTGTATAATCTGGACCATCTGGTTTTGTAATTTTGCTTAAATGAGTATATAATTTTTGGACATGCATTAACTTTTTTGGTCCTTTACTATTGAAG
>SOPF01026177.1:0-126287 GCA_012979155.1 Hypericum perforatum
GGAGTGGTTAGGTGCGAGGCGGTGGACACCGAGCTCAACGACATGAGCGCCAAAGTCTCCAGTCGCTCCACGATCGAACAGCTCAGGGCTGGCCTCGCCGACCGTGAGTTTTGGTTTCCCTTGCGGTTTTATGCTAATTAAATGCGTGTTTTCGGGTTTTAAGAGAGAAATAAACGGAAAGGTTTTGTTTATGATCGTATGTTATATCTGAAGTTTCGATGTTTTGAGTTTGCTTTTTGGAGTGGATTTAATTGCAATGCTTGATCTCTAAAGGCGTCGAAGACTTGGACAGAACATTTTAAGTTCATGCAGCATTTCAAGAAAGGATCGAGTTCCGGTTATATTGTGGGAAATGAGCATTAATAGTGCATGAAAATGGGGTATTTCATGGATAATCTTCTGATTTTGAGTTGCTGTTCTGTATTAGGTTATACCAAGGAAAAGTCCAGTATTGTGGTGATTGGGCTCAGCATTCATACCGCACCGGTGGAAATGCGTGAGAAGCTTGCGATTCCTGAAGCTGAATGGCCTCGAGCCATCTCAGAACTTTGCGGCTTGAATCATATTGAAGAGGCTGCTGTTCTTAGCACCTGCAACAGAATGGAGATTTACGTTGTTGCCCTATCTCAGCACCGCGGGGTCAAAGAAGTGACGGAATGGATGTCAAAGGTGATTCACTTCTCCATGCTTCATCATCGTGCCTTCACTTCTCTTCCTATTTCTCAATATTTTGATTTTCTCCTTGTTTGGGTTGCAGTAATAGATTAGGTATGTTAAAATGCCAAATTGGACCAAGCGACCAACATATATCTTTATCTATTTTTTCGGGTAGCAGTATCGTGTTTGCTATATGGTTTGGGCAGAAATCTTTGCTGCACACAGCCTCCTCTCGGTTCTGAAGGACTCTTTATTGGATGAAAATTGTGCAGGAGGATATATATAAGCCTTAACAATTTGTCTTTGTGCAGACTAGTGGAGTCCCTGTTTCAGAAATTTGTGAACACCGGTTTCTGCTCTACAACAATGACGCTACGCGGCATCTTTTTGAAGTATCTGCTGGTCTTGACTCTCTTGTTCTTGGGGAAGGTCAGATTCTTGCTCAAGTGAAACGGGTTGTGACAGTTGGAGAAGGAGTTGTAGGGTTTGGAAGGAACATTGGTGGACTGTTTAAACACGCCATATCTGTTGGAAAGAGGGTCAGATCCGAGACAAACATTGCCTCTGGTGCTGTTTCTGTTAGTTCTGCTGCAGTAGAATTGGCACTCATGAAGATTCCCAAATCTTCACCTGCCACGCGGATGTTGGTGATTGGGGCAGGAAAGATGGGAAAGCTTGTGATCAAGCACTTGGTAGCAAAAGGCTGCAAAACGATGGTGGTTGTCAACAGAACAGAGGAGAGAGTTGCTGCCATTCGCGAAGAGCTGAAAGATATTGAGATTATCTACAAGCCACTTACGGAGATGCTCAATTGTGCTGCCGATGCTGATGTCATTTTCACTAGCACAGCATCAGAAACACTGTTATTCTTGAAAGATCATGTCCGTGATCTGCCACCGGTTGGCTCGGAAGTGGGGGGAGTCAGATTATTTGTTGATATTTCTGTCCCAAGGAACGTTGGATCATGTGTTAATGATGTTCAAGGTGCAAGGGTTTACAATGTTGATGACCTCAAGGAAGTTGTCGCTGCTAACAAGGAAGATCGCCTCCGGAAAGCTATGGAAGCTCAATCAATTATAGGAGTGGAATCGAAAGTCTTTGAAGCATGGAGAGATTCGTTGGAGACTGTTCCTACTATAAAGAAGTTGAGGGCTTATGCTGAGATGATCAGAGATACAGAGTTCAACAAATGCCTGTCTAAAATGGGGGATGACATCCCGAAGAAGACAAAGCGAGCAGTGGAGGATCTTAGCCGTGGTATTGTGAACAAGCTGCTTCACGGTCCAATGCAGCACCTAAGGTGCGACGGCAGTGACGGCCAAACATTAAGCGACACACTTGAGAATATGCATGCACTGAACAGGATGTTTAGTCTGGATACAGAGGCTACTGTTTTGGAACAAAAAATCCGAGCCAAGCGAAACCAGAAGTAAGATCCACTGCTTGTGCTTGTTGATACTCCTCCATCTGCACTACGTGATTGAACAAGAGGAAAGTTTTTTTCCAATCTTATTTCGAGTCTCAACCCCAATTGTAATCTTCGACGTGCTATTCGAATTCCATTCTTTCGTAGCTTCGATTCGCTTGGAACAAACACTCCATAGGATTCAGCCGAGGAGTAGTAGTTATTGGCCTGTGCTGTAACCAGTGTACTGTTGTAATTATTTACTGATTTTCATCATTATAGAGATGGAACTTTAACTCGGAAACACAATCCAGTTCCAATCTTGCTTCCAGTTGCAACCAATCTGCAGTTTTTCACTTCTGATGAAGATCTTAAATATAATTCTTACAAACGAAAAGAAAAACACTATCGAGAGAATATATTTAGATCTTAAGAATTCTTTGAGCAAGGACTAATCACATGCAAGCAAGAGATGTTATATCGGAAAATGAATAAATACATTCGAGAGTGCATTCTTTGTTTTGTTTCTTGTTCATGGCTTATTTTATCTTCATCGTCTATCCTTTTGAAAGTAAATATATTATTGGACGCTACATGAGCCAAGGATCCGAAACTAATATTAATTCGAAAAGTATGGACCCTAAATCTAATTAAAACTATCTAGGGGTTCTACCACAAAAACGTACAAAACTCAGGGACCTGAGGGTAATTTACCCTAATTAAAGACTTCAAATTTCACAATTGCCCCGGCTTTCAAAATCCCGATACCCAAAATAAAATAGCGTCCAATACATCACAAGTACAAAGGTGTCTTGCTTTCATCATCTATTGCTTTTGTTAAGAGTATTACATTATGAGTGCACTTTAAAGAGATTTTATCGTATTCAATTTTCAGGCAATCTGTTGCTACATATATGGGCTTCATTCTACCCAAAGAAACATATACGGGCTTCACAAAATTTCTAGTAGGCTCCGTGTCCTACAATTTTGGCCATAGTTCATCCATTACACAGACATTCTATTTGTTTTGCCGAAAAGTATTTTCTCAATATCCGAAAAATGTTTCCTCGGGAATTAATCTATGTCCATAAAGATGCTCATTTGGTGTGAACGAACCAGTAGACAAATTTTGGAAAGTTTTCTTTTGGACGAAGAATATTTTCCAGCAATGCAAGGAGGAGGAAGAATCCAATCTAATGCACGTACACATACTGACATACCATCGAAAGTTGACATTTTGTCACCTTTCAACCTTGACCTAACTGTACTTGAGTGAACATTATTAACCACGTTTATTAGTTGGGCAAATTACCTTCAAGTCTCTGGTCTTTACCAAAATTTTCTATTGGGTCCCTCTTGTTACATAAATGATTAACCCGTCCCTGTTTTATTCAAAAATGTTTGTCTCGGGTCCCCACCGACCACATCGAACTTTTTTTTAAATTTTTTATCATGTGAAATGACTATTTTATCCTTCACAAAACGGCAAAAATATGATGAAATTTATCGTTTTGTGAAGAGTAAAATAGTCATTTCACATGACAAAAAATTAAATAAAAAAGTTCGATTAGGTCGGCGGGGACCCGAGACAAACATTTTTGAATAAAACAGGGACTTAATATTCATTTATGACAAAAAAGGGACCCAATATAAAAATAATGTAAAAATCAGGGACCTAAAGATAATGTGCCCTTAGTAATTTAATACCTTATGGGTAAAAACGAAATTCCCTTGAACCATGCAACTCGACTTACATCGGTAATAAATTAATATATCCATCCCATCGGGTGACCAATATTTTTGTATTGATCTGATGTGAGAACTTGTCATTTCTATTTCTACAAGGCGACATCTAGCCTTGATTGATGAGAAAGAATATTCCTCTTCCATTAAAATGAGCATTAACCCATAATTTGGGCAGTCGGAGAGGGGCGACCGAGGCCTAGTCCCTTATCAATTTTGTGCACTCGTGAATTATCCGAACATCAGATAATTTATGAAAAAAATATTATGCTTCATGACCACATACCAAGGGACAATGATGTAATTTCAAGGGGCTGTGCATTTGTGCAACCAATCATCTGAGCATCACATGGCTGCAATAAGTACCTTCCGACAGCCATATCTTCGCTGCTGGCAATATCTAATTATTTTAATCGCACACACAACTGCTTCATTGGAAAACATCCACAGGAATCCCGGCATTCCTCATTTTATATTCTCTTACCGGATAATGGTAACTGAAAAAAAAATTAAGAAAAGAAAACCATCTAACTGAAATCATGACACTTGCAAGTTGCAACCATGATCAAACATTACAAAGCACAAGACAGGTTAAAGTTACACCAGATTATGTCTTCTTCCACAAACATTAACAACTTCAACCATTGACACTTTACAGACTGGCTATAATGTTCCTGGATGGAGGCAGGAACTTTGTTTACTTTTTAACAAGCGAAAGTGAATATTCGGGTCTTAGGAGTTGATCTTTAGAAAGAAAAATGGACTTCACACACATTGTTGCAGAAGAAAAAAAACTGGTTGCAGAAATTTATGATCTATAGTATACCTAGTCCAACACCCTTTCAGCCCTTGCATCAGTTTCAAAGACTTCAAGAATGCTGGGTCGATATCGAAGATCGTGTTGCTTCTGATCAGGTCCTGCTCTTGCATTTCTCTACAGCCCTTGGAGCTGCAAATGGTAATATTGAAAATATATTAGTTTGCGTGTATGTATATAGCAGCATTTGTAATGCTAATGAAAGACTAGCTACCGAGATCAACGGACTTCCAAAGAGTTTGGAGAAATGCCCCGATAACTAGATTAACCAGCGAACCAACAAAGAAAAATCATACTGCAAAAGAGATTAGTACCTAGTCCAATTGCATCGGAGCTCTTCATTATCCTCAGCCTTCTGCATGTATCAATAAACATCCTGAAACAATAGATTTTGAATTACAATGTCAAATATCGCCAATTAAAAGATTACCAGTGGACATTGTAGATAAGAAAGCTGCCAATTTGGAAAAAGTGCACAAAGCTAGATATACAAGACTCCATATCATCCAGATTCAGCTTAGAATTCAATGAAAAAGAAGGTTAGCCGTAACTAAGGACTCCTGGAAACAGGGACCTCATGGAATGACTCAGTAACCATGATTGGTCAGTTCAAATCTATCGTAAAACAAGGGAACTTTTGCTCGCTTGCAATTGAAGTGCGAAAAACCAAAGCTGCTTTCTCCTGGAAACAGGGACCTCATGGAATGACTCTCAGTACCGTACAATCTTTCTTACTAAAGAACAGTCTCTCTCTTCTATTATCCAAAACCAGATTAAAAAAAAGGGCTCCTAACCTTTTTTGAGTAAGGTAAAGAAAACTACAGTTTAATTTTTCCAAGAACTCCGTCCATAAACTTCCGAATTTCAAGCCCATTCTTCTCAAAATGAAAGGAAACTATCCAACAATAATGTACACACTTACTCCCATGGTACGTCGCCAACAAGCATCCAATCTCCATCTTTATCCTCGTATGTCAGGACATACTCAGAGCCATGAAGCAGATCCTTCAGCTTGCTCTCACTAAGCATCTCCCTACCCGAAGCACCATGGGAACCATATTGACCTAAAATCAAAATGCAATTTGATGAATCAACACCCTGGAAAAAAAAATTCCATCTAACTCCAATATCAGCTCTTAGGTGACGAGATACCAATTCAATAAAATACAAAACAAGCATTATCATACAGATCTTTTGATTTACTCACCTATTGTGAAGCAGCTGAACATCTTCTCGAGAGCAGAAGACAAATCTTGATACACAGAGTAGTTCCTCAAGTCCACTTTCCTCAGATACGGAGCACCATCCATGCTAACCTTAACAAACAATGTCCCAGGTCCAGCCTTTCCATCCACTTCTTCAGTGTTCTTCGAGGTGGTGGCGAGTGAGTTCTTCCTGAAATTTCTGATGGGAGGCCAACCGACAACCTGTGCCCTGCAGAGATGGAATATTGGAGATCATGAGATGTCATTTGTCTTCTCAGTTTGAAGAAAATTCTCGTCACTTACTTAGAGGCAGGTGCACTGCTGTTGTTTGCAGTAACGTTATGGCTTGGCTGATCGTCCTTTGCTGTGTGAGACTTCTGGTTACCTGAAGCCGGGGATGGCATTTCTTTTGAGTTAAGAAGATGGGCTGCAGGGTTCTCGAGCGCAGAACCTGACAGAACTCCATTGGTATCCGACTTGGCAGCAAACTTTCCCTGAAAAACAAATAAAAATCCTTTCAGTGAGTCTTCTTTGTCAAAATCAATAGTTGAAACAGAGATCAAAACCCATCTCTTCCCTTCAATAAAGCCAAGTTGCCTTCACCTCATCCATCACGTCAGAGAATCCTCTTTTATTACCAGAAACAACATGCTTCTGAGCTGACGTGTAGGTGGGAGCATCACTCGTCGGGTGCAGAGGAAAGAATGGCTTCTCATCCAGTTGAGTAGCACCAACTTGGCAACGCCCCAAGCTCCTATCAGGAGATTGGGAACCAGGAAGGCCGAGCCGTAGTTCAGTAGCCTTCAAGTTTAAGTTAGCCTTACTCTCATCAGACACATCACAGACAATTGAGCCATCACCAGACGATGAATCAGGCAAACCCATATAGTTCCGTATTTTCAACCCCATGGAGGAGGTCGAAGAAGCCAGCAGAGCGACATTACTACGATCGCCCTCCCCCTCCACAACACCAAGCAGTGGCGGAGACATCAAAATTATGAGCCAAACCGCTCGTTTAGTTCCTCAGTAACCTGCTCAAAGCCAAAAAGTACTATAACCATTCAAACATCACCAACCAAAGATCCTTCCTCGGATAACATTCTTCTCATCTCATCAGTGATCAATCAATATACCGAGGTCCGAGAAATGAATGGTATACCCATAATATTAAGCAGCTATCCCATGAATCTTAACCTTACAGAGAAATAGGAAGTAAAGTATAAACAAAGTCTTTACCTAAGGTTTAAAGTAACATCAAGTAATTACATTTGTACATGCGAGATATACCAACTTAATGACCAAAAAATTGCGATTAAAAACAGACACAAAGGAGTTTACAATACTAAGAACAACAAATTAGAAATTTTACCAAAAATAAATAATCTTAGAGTGGCCTAGACCTTTTAAAATGCTCAAATTACCACATCATTAGTTACGAGTGTCGAAAATCTACAAACCCATTGTCTTAAACTTTTGGGTTTGGGTTTGGGTTTGGGTTTGGGTTTGGGTTGTACAAGTACATTCCAACATAAAGTTTCCAAAATCGACTCAACTCGAGAAGCCAACTAGAACTCGTGGAATAACTAGATCTCAACTTGTAATAGAGCCGCAGTAGTTGACTTCGCCGCCAGGGGAAAACCTCAATTCACCGCAGTTAAAAATGGGAAAAAAGGTGGCAAAGTTACCGCTAGGAACACGAAATCTTCGTAGCAACTAACATTTTCACAGTCACCAAAATTCAACGAGGAGGAGCAAAATTTTACCTTGGATTTTGGAAGAATGGAAGAGAGATTTCTGGGTGAAGAAGAAGAAGAAGAACAAGGAGGAGAGCTTTAGTGTGTAGAGAGGAGGAAGAGAAAAGAAGGAAGAGTTAAAGCTAAGGAGCTTCCATTTGGCAGAAAATTACATAATTTTATTTTGGGTGTCTCGATGTGAAACTCTTATCTTATTCTTTCCATTAAACATAATTATATAATTTAAAAAAAATTGCCCATGAGGTGAGAAAATAAATAAATCATATCTTGTTCTTTCTTTTCCTATGTTTTTTCAGAATGTATAATTAGTTTGAAGAAAATAATTTAATTCTTATTAAAGTATTAATCAGTCTCTTATATGATTCTATAATTTTGAGGATGTCTCTAATTATATTCTTACAGTAAATTAACATATTTTTTTCTCCAGTTATGGAACGTTTTTTTTTGTGAGCGTTTGGGCGTGCCTTTGTTTACGAGTAATAGTCGTGGAAACTCATTTGATAAACAATTTTATCACGCGATATATTTTATCTTGAAAATATATCATACAATTATTTTATCATAATTAGACAATTTATTTTAATCAATCTTTTTTATCTCAAGATTATATATTTTTTTTATGAAACGGTCCAATGAAAACTATTTTATCATAATCGAACGATTTATTTTATACTTCATAATAGTCATGGCACATTTTATATGAACTAAATCCAAGCCCATTTTTTTAGATAACTATCTTTTGATATTTATTTTGAAAAATGATTGGATAATGAAATCAGGAAAAAAAAATCATTAAAAGTCAAAACTTGAAACCCCTACCATGAAATTCTTAAATAAAATTTTATAAGTATTCTTAAATAAACTTGAATAAATGAAATCTGAAAAAATAATCCTAAAATTTTAGATCCGTAAAAGGACGAACTGACTCTTGTAAGTAAAACGATTTTATCAAATTTTTCCCTAAAATTTTTTTTTTGGGCCAATATTTAACTTTATTATTTCATATATATTATTCCAATTTCATAATTCCCACCTCAGCACCTTCGTAAAATAAGACCATTTTGTGTAGCAATTTTCAAATCTGTTGCTATATTTTCTTGACACGAAAAAAAAAAGAGGAAATAGAGTGTTAGAGGCAGTAGACGAGAAAGATTCGTTGATGATAGACAGGCAGGAGGAGGCCGAGGAATCATGGACGATCATGGAAGGCCACCTCAGCCTCCATCTTAAACCATGATCAACTGTACGGATAAAATTGGTAATCGTTAATGGGGACGATGGCCCATTTCCAATCACGTCACTTTTCCGGTGCATTCTACAAACTTTGATACATCAAAACAACCACTTGCGTCTTTTTCCAACAACAACAAAAACAAACATTTGCGTTTATATACAAATTTGGATTCAAATGTCATAACTTTGGGTTGAAATTTTGTGAATGTAAAGTAAAATTAAAAATAGTTGTTCTTTTATATAGGGTCCTTTACTCCCATCTCGCCAATTCTAAATATGAAAGATTTTATTGAACAAAATTTACATTAACGATGATTTTGTAAAAATGAAATAGCTATGTTAAATTCTAGCCATAAAAATTATAAATATTAAAAATTGCAATTATAAATGTTATATCATGATCCATGTTTATGAAAATTTGATATTTATGCTTGAGTATTATTAGATACTTCGTTTATAATACTAAAGAAAAGTAAACACAAAAATTCGTTAAAAAAATTGATTGTTTTTCTCTACCTCGCACCATGAGTGAATGCGTTTGTTCCAACTCGCTCTCACTTTGAGAATATAACAATCTATTTTGTATATGAAGTTACTTAGATAGAGTTAATAAGCTTTTGACCTAGTAATACAAAAATGTAACATATGTAATCGATATTTACAGTTAAACATCGACAAATGTATAAAAAATGACCTTTTAACAAAATATACTTAGCTAGACCAGCCAATTGTCACTTATCTTCTATACTGGAATGTAATTACTAAACTTTGGTGTAATTATTTGAATAAACCTCAGGGTTTTGTAGTAGTGGCAAATTCGACTTTCCACTTGGATTTTTAAGGCATCCCCATCCCACCACTCCCGTCAATCAAAACGCGGGCCAAGTCCCCGTCAACTCGACCCCTCAGATGTCGTTTTCGTAAACAATGGTTCTAGAATAGGCCACTCGCACTTCCTACAACCAATCCCCACCAAAATTAGCCCTAACCGCTTAACCATGACTTATTACGATAATTCTTCTGAAAAACTGACTTGTTACGATTATTTTGAAACTCGACTTCTTACGGTTGAATTTTACTTAAATAAAAATAATAAATTACAACTAAATTATGGCTCGGTGATCATCGGTTGCTTATCAGACAGATAATTTGACCATCAATTTAAGAAGAGGTCAATCAAAACCGATGTGTTATTAGTTTATAAAACTTGATTTAATTTACTTTTTTTCTCTTTCAAAGGTGAACATTTCGTTCTTATTAAAATTCACAAAGAATCGGGTTTATATATTGAGTGAAAATTTTAAAAATAATTTGTTAGAGAATAAAGTTCAAGACTTCTATTGATTGGTAAACGTTGGTTTAAATAATCATCAATTTAATATGTGAACTGTTACATATTTTATTCAATATTTATTATAATTTAGATACTTACTTGAATGATTATGTATGTCTCTTTGCGCCATTTTTTAGTTCATACGTGTATTATATTTGACTATGTATCATTCAAACAGACGAAAAATACAGATTATGTACGTTTTCCGGCATTTTCAACTCAATAATGTATTAAATCCGAGTAAAATCACACAATAAACTAATTCTGATTCACCCTACCAACCATCACAGACTGCTCTTTTAATTTTCTCTTTTTATGTATGAGACTATGAGTGGAGATGTTCACAAGCGTGGAGTGAACAATCTGGCCCCTAATTGAGCATCATTTTGACTTGAGGAGAAATAATGGGAGGAAATGAAAATATAACGCACTCCCACATAATCATGATGCCTTCATGATTTTTCAAAAGTACTTGCATCCAGCTGGCTATTAGCCCATAGCAAAATGCTACACTATTATCATCTAATATTTTTCCTGAGGGGCTTTCAATTTTCTGATAATAACCATAAAGGGATTTTTGAAGAAATTTTTTTTTCTGGAGATTGGAAGAAAATGCACAAAAATAAGCATTGTCAGTTAGCAAGATAATGCATAAAATTATGCAATTTGCGAAAAAAAGTACAATTTCATATGTTTTCTTGCAAGACTCTGGTTTCCGTTTTTTAGCTCCCTGGTCTTATAATTTTGATTTGATGAATTAATTTTCTAAATTTTTCTCTTGTACAAATAACTATAATAGTTAATTTTCTATAAACATCATTATATTGGGTTTAAAAAAAATTGATGACTAGCCAAATAACTACAAATTACAAACATGACGAGTCATGTTCTACATTTTTTAATATTTTATATTTTAAAAAATATTTCGAATATTTTTCCAAAATTGACTCAAATAAAATAAAGAAAATAAATGCATAAAATCAAAATAATGGACATTCAAGAAAATTCAAACAGTTGCTTTATAATAGTATAGCGTTAGAAAATAGACGTTCGAACTAAAAGATAAGTTGAGATAAAAAAATTTAAAATACATGAAATCGTGCATGTTTTTACAAAATACATATTTTTAAAGTATTTTCTTGCAAATAGACAACATTTATTTTTGTGCATTTTCTTGCGAACTCGTACAAAGAAAATATTTTCCCCAAAAATTCCATTCTCTTTATTGTCATATGAATAAACTATCCTTAGGAAAATTACTCCCCTCATCTCCATAAAATCTACAAACCAATTTGCAAAGAGACATAATAACCAAAGTTGACAAAAAAAATGGTAAAATACTTGTTTTTATTTGATAAAATAAATGATTCTAACTTCATAAGTGTAAAAAATATCAATTACAAAAGTCACGATCTAAAATATGATTCGGTAATATTCAATGATGTTCGAATTTAAATATCAAAAATTAAATATTTTTGCAAAGGGATATAATCTCAGCATCAAATTCCTAAAAGGTCGAGATAATCTCGCGACTTTTAAAAAGTCTATTACTACATGGACATGCGTTAGTAATGAGTATGTGGATACTGTGTGACTTGAACTAAAATACCGACATTTGCATTAGATAGAAGTACTTAGTGTCACCCCTGAACTAATAATTTTGCATGGAATAAAGAAGAATTCAATAAAAGAAGGAATCTTTTCTCCTTAAAATAGGGATAGATATGGAAATTCAGTGGGGTTGTTGAATTTTGATATACTTGGCTAAACAAGTTAAAGGTTTTTTTACCGGGATCCAGCCTATGACCAGCTTTTTCAACAGTTGTTTAAATAGAACCATGGCCAAGGTCCAAGCCTATGATCACAGTTAGAGCAACTTGGAAACATATATATATTTTTTGCTTAATCATAAATTGAATTTGCGTAATTGTGAATACAATTTTAAAATATTTGTTGATTTCTTTTTCGAATTTAATATAATTGATTGCAAAAGGGAGATCATTGCTATTAGAATCATAAAAGATTAAGCCTTAAAATGATTAAAATGAATGCTTAAAATGAAAAACAATTCCGAATGAGCGAATTCTGAGCGAATACTAACAGTCTAAGCGAAATCAAAAGAAAGAAAAATCAAGAATCCCCAAACAAGCTATAATGTCGTTGTATCTAAAAATTCATACCAATAAAAATCATTTTTTTAAAACTCGGGTCAAGTTCGACGATTGCGCCCATTTTTTAAAATTATATCCAAATCAAATTTAAATTGATTTATCGGCAAAAAGAATCTAGATGATATGAAAACAATACAATTAGGAGTTAGGACACGTATTTAATTACTGTTTCTAACGTAATGAAACAACTTTATTTTATGAGAAGCGTAATGAAACTAGTTGATAGAAGAAGAAGTAGCGTGAGGGAGGAGAAAGAGAGAGAGAGAAATAAATGGTGTGGGGATTTTAGAGGTAAGTGTGGGGGACAGAGAAAAACAATCAGATTGAAAGGGAAATGATGTTCGGGGAGACAGGAAAGCGGCTTTTGATTTGAATTGCCGGCTACACTACACGACAACTAACTTCCTTTCACTCCCTTACCCTCCTCGCATCTCCCCCACGCGCACCTCATTCGCCTTTCTTGTTACGCTATTATGTAAAAGTTCCTTAGGAAAAATACCATTTTGGTCCTTTTAGTTTCAATATTTTTGCCGTGATCTTGTGATTCGAAATGACTTCTGAATATAGTGGTTAAATTTTTTTTAGTTAGATGTTCAGAACCAGAAAATGATGTCGTTTATTTAATGATAGTATTGAAATATAGCTCTCTTGTATGATTAGGTTTTGTTTAGTAAATATATTATAATCAAGTTGTGTCTTATAAGGTTATTACATGTATCATAGAAATCGGTTATAAATATGATCTCCTATGATTTCTCTCAACCGACAATCAAGAAACATATTCAATTATAGGTTATTTCTTTGGTTTCAAATTTCCAAGATTATTTTTTTTCCTAAACGAATTTCTCAAGAGATTGAAGAATTTTTACCACCTAACAAAGTCAAATTCACCGTTAATAGCATATAACCAATTTTGTCCCATCCTAGCAATAATGAGGATTAAAAAGGTAAACGACATTTTTCCTTTTAGATATGTGATTCCTCTCAATCGAGAAAATTCTTTTGAGTTTTTGTCCAAGTATTTTTACCAATTGACTAGTGGGGTATACGATTGTCTTTTAACTACGATTAGTGAAGTATTTTCACCAATAATCTCTTTTGGAGTGTTTGCGAGAATCGTGTAAGCAAATGATTTCTATTACTTTGAAGATATGCGAAATCGTATTAATGAAAAATTTTATAGATTACTAGTTAAATATGTGTTCACGAAAGATCTAGTACATGATATTTTCCAAGAGTTTGTTTGCAAGTTAGACGTTTTTTACCTTCATGTTCTAACTTAAGAGAGAGTATTGAAGTATGATAATTTTTTATATGATTATGTCTTGTTTAAATATTATGTTTTAGTGAATTTATGTCTTATATAGTTATTTTCATAAGTATGTAATTAGTTATATATATGATTTCTATGATAATCAATAAAAGGAAAAGACTTATTTCATCATTTAGCACACTATGTCATGCTCTTTTAACTTATTGGCAATATGAAGTGACAGTAACTTATTGACAATCATCCCACACTTAAGAAGAACCAAGGTTAAGTTCATCTAGTCACTAAAGTTCATCTAACTTAACGTCCAAGTTCCAACTGTTTCAAATATTTTTGGTCGCACGCACACGCGCCCCTGATTTGCTGTGTCACGGAGGATTTCTGGTCAGGTACTTCATTTATTTTCTCCAAGGGCGTTAGACTGTTAACTTAAAAGCCATCATTTCACTTGCCACCACCCGTGCACGCTTTTCATTAAATAATAACCCAGCTCCATTACTTTTCTTTTTGATAAACAAAAGCATGTAAATATCTTTTTTTTAACAAAATTACAAAGTTAAATTGCAAAACCTTAAGTTTGAAATTTAGTTACATTTTTATATATACGTATCTAGAAAAATCAAAACTATCCAAAAAATCAGACGACCCAAAATTTGATACTTTAACAAAAAAAAAGAAGAGATAGATGAACATAATTAACCAAAAATTATCACCCTGTCGATGGATCAGTTTTTTTATTTTCTTTTAGGTGATTTTGAAGAGAAAAAAATCAAAGCTAATTATAAACACGGATTATAATGACCAAAGTATCAACGTTAAAGGTTAAACTAAACGTAAATGGTGAACCTACGCAGTTCTTTACATCCTCTCTTTCTGGCGTAACGGATATGGTGGGATTCTGCCACCTACCGGGGTCCCTTGTCAAAAATTTTGCGGACTATCTGTCTAGTAATTTAATTAGATATAGACAAATAGTACAAATATTATCATATGAATATTTCATGATAGACTTCAAAATTTTCACTTTTTTTCTTTTCAGCTTTGTCAAAACATTAAGTATATAACACATTATGATTTACTATAGCAGGAGTACTATCAAATTACAAGGCCATGGCCCTCCGGCGGAACCCGTGAACATTGATCGGTCATATCTATGGGTCGGTCCATGAGAATTGAGAAGCCCTCGATAATTTTATTTTATGTCCGACTGCGATACTGGGTCAATTCCCACTGGTTTGGTGCATAACAATTTTTGGTATCTCCTTTTAAAATAAAACTTGTTCGTTTTCAACCAAAATTAATTGCTGACAATAATTGATTGTGGGAAAAAGTGTTTCATTATTCCGAAAGTATTTACACAAAAACAAACATATGCCAACCATATTTTTCTATCCAAGACAATTTGGCAGTCAGAATATAGAGACTATTGAGTCGTGAATCTTCGATTAATAATATTTGTTTTTTTTTACTCCAAATAATCTAGACCCAAAATAAAGTGCACAAGGTTGCAACACAGACAACCGGAACACAGAAACTGAAAATAACAACTAGGAGAAGTTGGGGAATCAAAAACCTAATCCTCCTCTGAAATCTTAATTTTTTTATATATATTTTACATAAAATTACTTTGTGTAACATTATTGGTTCATATAAAATGCCGACGAAAGAAACTCATGTAACAACATTTTTTACGTACTATGATCCATTTGTCAAAATTGTTTCCTAAAACGTCCTCTGATATCTCATTTTAAAAAATTAATGTCCTTGACACTGATTAGTTATCTCTACATAATTAAGTGACATTATACACGATGATTTTGACACTGGACAAAATATTTATGAGGTAGACCGATGAGTCTTTATCCGAGCGAGTGAGACCATCTATCTAACCAAGCACACGGGGGTACACACGAGACGTTTTCGACAGCTACTTCCTACAATACTCTATTTAATTTACGGGGTTTGACTTTATATAATAATTTCTGATATTCATCATTGAATAATAACAAATTATATTACGGGAAAAAAGTAACGAATTATATTATATTTATTGGTAAGTCGAATTCTACTATGTTAATAATTTCCTTTGCACTCTGCAATATACAATTTTTTTGTTAAAGAATATCCTATCAAATAGTCAAATCGTCCTATTTGGTGATGCCAGGAATCTTTTTCGAACACGGGGGTCGATGAATTGCTGACCTACGCCAAACAATTTGTGGTTTCGAATGCGAAAGTTTATCCTAAAGCAGGATTGGCGATTAGATTCATAGTTTTAATTTGCTTCTCTGTAATAATTTGAATTTTGTTTCGAAAAAATCTTCGTTGTGTATTACAATATCGAAATAAAGGTACAAGTGATTACATAACAAAAAATAGAAATAGTTAAATTGTATTAATCATGAGCTAAGTGAGAACTAATGTAAAATTTGTGCGGGTTTTAGGCTTTTAACTTTGCAGTTGCGAGTGGGCTTTACAAGTCAAATTCTGATTACTTTTGGTTCGAACACGTTGGACGCAGGGCTAGGCCTACAGGTCCGTAATCATGGGCCATGATCCAATTATGTTGTCAAATTAGAAGTATTTTTGTCCCAAATTATTACACGATTGAAATATGAACTATATTGTCCCCTCAAACAAAACAAAACTATGAACTATTGCTATTTTTATATATCTTGTATCATATAAAAATGTTTATTTTGATGAATGCGGCCCTTGTGCCGCCTCCGTTTACCAATAAAAGTGATTGTTAAGTATGTTTAATAAATGTTTTTACAACAATTTTCTCCTGCTTACCTTTTTTATGTATACTTTTTTTCTAACCATTAAGATTTTGAATTTCGATACCATACTAAAGTCTACTAACTCGCTCCACTTTTACCACTTGATGCTAAATCTGACTAGTGTTTTACATCCATAACTTATTTTTTCTCGATCTATGTACAAACAAATAATTACGTATTTGTTTAGAAAATCTGTATAATAAAGTCAACATGTGAGAGAGTTAAACGGCTCTCCCACTTGTGTAACTGGAAGCGGTTCCGCCCGCGGAAGAGGATCGGATCAGTAAAAGAGACGAAATGGAAAATCGTACCACAAGATAAGGGACGAAGAGATGAAAAGATGCCAATAGTATTAAATTAATTAGGACATGATCAAAATCAAATAAAGACAGGTTTTTATAAATTATCCCAGAACATACGGCATCCTGGTGGAGGCCACTACCTAAAGATTTTAGGTAAATAGAGGAAACATTAAAGAAAGAGGGGTTACAATAATCATTAGACGACGAGAAATAGTATTGGGTGAGTGGCCACCAAATAAAGTACAATCTTAGTACTGACTGATATGGATGGATAGAGATATGTACTCATAGTCCCTGGACAAGGAGATTTTTTATGTGGTTTTGTGTTGGGATGACTCGTGGCCTTCTAAGTTGAATGCAAATATTTTCTAAAAAATATTTGATATTTAGAATTATTATCATTGTTGATTTTTATTTAAACTAGTAATTTGAATGATGCCTTCTGTTATTTGTAAGAATTGAGTTCTAATTTTCTTTAGTAAACTTAGTATATATTTACTTGGACCGAAAATATATATTTTTCAAATTTCTGTATTAAACTCATTCATTGTCAAATCTAATTTAAGATTGATTCATCTAATGATATTTTTTTATATTCGAAAAAATTGAACAGAATAATTCTCAAGTGAATATAAATTTCTTACCATTTAACTAACATATCGATAAAAGAATATTTTTATTGTCAAAACAGTAATTTCACTTAAAATTTTAAAGTCGATGCATTTTCTAGTTCTCTCTAATTAGGCCATTCACTAAACTAAGCTCGATTCTCTCCAAGACAGATTGCGTCAATTTTTCAAGTACGGATTAAATTTGAATGTTATTAAAAGACTGGTATCAGTCACATAGTTGTAATTTGCTAACCAGATTCAACCACTCCTTACATCAATAGACATTAAAGGGTCATTATAAGCTGATCTTTTCATTCAAAAAAGTTGGGAAAAAATGATCAAGAAATATGTACAAACAATATGGTCTAGGGTTTCCTACGTCTAACTGGCTACCTACTATAATATGTACTGTAAGATTATAAGATTATATAATTAATATAACGGAACAGGAAAAGCCGGAGGCTTCTGTAATTTGACGACCTTAATCTCCTCGAGCACCGGACGCTCACACGGACACGAGATCGCCACGAACCTCGGCACTTGATCCCCCGGCATCAATACAACCGGCAGGCTCTCTCCCTGTTTTCGTTTCACGTCCTACATAAAAAATACACTCCGCGATCAACCAAACGTTTCGGGTTCGAATCTATTTTTTTTAGTAAAGTTTCGGGTTCGAATCTTATAACACAAAAACATAATAAATTAATCGATTACCAGTGACGAGGGTTTGGTCTTGTGTGGTGAATTCCCCGGGTCCGCCGTTAAATGAGCTAAGTTGTCTGATTCGTATGTGGGAAGTCCAAGCAAAGACCGAAGCTTGTCCCAGTGGAGACAACACGTGAACAAACCGGTCATGAGACATAAGGTGAGTAGCAGAAGGGCCAAGCCTAGAGGGAACCCTATCGTTGGTTGAGATGATGACGTGTCGTCGTCTGCCATGTTGAGAAATAGGAAAGGAGTTGTTGGTCCTAGGTAATTTTGTTGTACAAGATGAGATTGGTAGAAGAATGAGATTAAATAGGGAGAGAGAGAGAGAGAGAGAGAGAGAGAGAGAGAGAGAGATGATGGTGGCTCGACCTTAATGGTGGAGTGGAGTGGAGTGGAGTGGAGGCGGCAATTTATTCAAGTCCCAAGTGCGAGTAGTTTGGTTGGGTTGGGGGTACAATTTTGACGTACGCTCCTTGTTTCGTACGGAAAACGGAACGCCGGTCCCACCCACCACTAACCCGCAATATAAGAAATGGAAAATATCACTTTTATATCAATGTTTTAATACAGAACGGGAAGGTGATATAGAAAATTTTCAATTTTCTGATCATTCGGCGCACTCGGTCGAGGCGTTGATCCATTCAGGACTTTTTCTACTGATAATTATATGGTAAATTATTATCTAATTTTTTATTTGTAATAAAATTATTTGTAGGATTTCTATTATTTAAAAAATTATTTAGTCATCTCTATTTTTCCAAAAAATATTGATCTCACATTTTTTCTTGACATCAACAATCTTTTTTTTTTTTAATTTTTGTTAAGGAAATCATCAAAATATTCGGAAACAAAAACAAAAATAGTCATTTTCAAACTTTAGCCAAAAAAACAAACCCCAATCAAACCAACCCAAAATAAAATCAAACTAACAAAGAATTTAAGAAGACAATGATAACTTTGACCTAAAATAAAGCACCAAAATTTCATTTCCGCCTTGTCCTCTCCTACGACTTCGGCCAAGACGCAAAGATGGCGAATACCTCGTACTTGCTCCGCTTGGTCGTCGACGACCTCGAAGATCCGGAGTCCAAAGCAGAGGAGGAGAATGACGATCGGTCATTCATTCCAGAGTCCGCATTCATCGACCGCCACTCCCAAGCTGCATTAGTCATGGATCTCCTTCACGACAAAGTGGAGCGGTCCTCATCTCTCTCCCATAACCTTGGAGTCTACCACGACGACGATGATGAAGAATTAGGGTTTAGATAGTCGAGAAAGACTCCAACCAGTTCAATTTTAAGCAAGGGTTTTGTGAATTTGTAATGGAATTTATAACGACAAGGTGGTGGAGGAGGTTGAAGATGATGCTAGCTTGTTATTCCCTCTCTGTTGGGCTCTCTAAGGTTGGCGGAGGACGATGATGACATTAAGTTGGAAAAGGTGGATGAATGGATTGATGAGAGGGAGAGGACGAGGCAAAAATGATGTTTTGGTATTCTTGATTTAGGTTGAATTTGTTCTTGAATTTTTATTAATTTGATCTTGTTTTTGGGTTAGTTTGATTGGGGTTCGTGTTTTTTTTAACAAAGATTGAAGATGACTATTTTTTTATTTAAGATTAATTTTGTTAATTCCTTGACAAAAAATAAAAAAGACGAGAATAATTAACACTTTAAATAATAGAGACCCTAGATATCTCTAGGTCATTTTGTTATACACCAAGGAATGGAGGGTAATTTGTCCATACTAAAGAGATAGGATAAATAAAGTTGATTTAGCATAAAAATAATAAGTTGAAATACACACCAACTTTGATATATCATTTATCCAAAATAATTTTTATATATTAATTTTATGAATTTCGAAGTGCATCAAGATGATAATACATAATTTCTTATTTGACATATTAATCAAAAAAATTAATATAGTTGATATATTATCGAGAATTGGTTAAATTTTTATTGTAACCCAAATGTGATATTCACGCTCCGAATGTGAAAATAAAGACATTGATTATGAATTAAATTGGATAAAATAGAAAGAAATAAAATATTTTATTATTTTATGGGTCACACGGAAGTATCTAACATAGAAATATCTGACCATGTGATCTCGTTAGATATGAGTAGTCGAACCACTCTCTCTTTCTTAGTAAAAAAAAAAACCATGATTGGTGTGATCGATTAGGGAGATGGTAATAATATCATTTTTTGTATTCATTAATTTTCAAGATTTTGAAATGTGATTTTATCAACTTCAAAAATAACTTTTGATTAGCCTATACTATATTATCCTTTTTAATTTTGATAATTTTAGGTTAAAAAAGTATCAATCTTGATTCCTTCAAAGTATTTGGCTACTATTTTAAGCTACTGAAATCTGAATTATTTGACACGTTTTCGTTAAGTTTTGTTAGAATTATTTCTGTCAAATTGACTGATCTATATTTAGATAGTATCTAATTTATAATAATGGATAGGTCATACTTAAGACTCATGTTTAGTTGAGATCAATCGGGTAAGTTTTTTTTAATGTAGTGAATGGTAAATAAATCATGCATTCATAACCATTACAAAGGAACCCCACGTAAAATGCATGCAGCTCAACAATAATGCAAAAGTAAAGGAATACTATCTGTCGGATACATGGCAACCCCAATCCAACGAAGAGCAAAATCCGATGGCAAATCTGTCACCATATTATCCTCCCGATAATAATGTTGCACTGCACATGCCACAATCGAACGAGGTTCGTAATACTAAGTTCGATTCTGGAAAACCGACCTTCAATCGATTACCATTTTGGAATTTATTCGAGTGGGGTTGTAGGTCCAATGATTAAGAAAATATAAAAAAGCAAAATATGCTTTTTAGAAAACAGCCATACAGAAAAATTAGAGTCCTTTCTATGGGCAGGTAGACAAAAAGTGGTGCCATCTGAAGTGGGTTTATCTTGACAGGATAAAGAATGATAACAATTTTGATATGTGATGCGATTAGCAATAGCAAAATTGTTTTCTATTATTAGTACTATCGTACTTATTTATACATTTGTAATATTTAAAATCAACATCGAATCAAATGAATCCATACTTTTTTATTGGTTTCACAAACTCATGGATAAGTTAATAGGAGAGGGAAATAAGATTCCGACAAAAAAAGTTAAAAATATTAGGTCCTTGTCGTTTTCAAAATCCCAATTGTGCATCATCCCAGGTGCTTCCGATTCCCACTGACCCCAAATGGAATGGAATGGGCTAATGATGTCAAGCCTAACAAACGAAGACTGCACTATTTTATGTGATGGAAAGGTTTAGTGGAATCTATATCTGTAAAGTTAATTTGGATGTTCTTAGCGAATCAATTTATATATCTCTCAAAACGAATGAAATCCCATTCGAATGGACTGAGTAGTGAGTAGGTTGGAGATTCAAACTTATGCAACAACACTACATGTCAAATTTTTATTAATTATGTGGTTGTTAATCATCAAACACCAACTGGGTCAAGTAATACAAAAGTTATAAATTTTTTATCATTTTAAATCTTGTTGTAGCAAAATTACTTAAGTCACCAGGAAAAGTGGTAAAATCAAATAAAGAAAAAAGAGTACGTCAAAACAGTGGGAGATATGGAAATGAAGAAAAACTAGTCGTTGGGCGAATTGAACTATTTCTATGGTTATAAAGATCCTATTAATTTTCTTTCTTAAAAAATCCTATTAATTCCATTATCGGAGTCCGAAGATTTTCGCAAACTCTAAAAATGTAAGCTCGAAACAACTCAAGAAGTTAAAATTGGAGACGTTAGGCTTTAGGAATGGGCCTGATTAGTGAACATTAGGAATGAACCCATTTTCATGTGGACTGAGCCTCTGGAAAAAAAATCTAAATTATTGAAAATACGTCATCTGTGGGCTTGGAACTAGCTATTAGGGGGATTCCACTTGGAACTAGATAAAGGTTTTTTTTTTAAATCAAGGTTTTTGTTTGTGCCCGCACCAATAAAAATCAAATTTCTGGCAACCTCGGATTGTAAAATAAAATAGTTTATTCACAATTGATTTTAGTGTTTCTTCATTTGGTTTATAAATGTACATTTTATTTGTTTAAATCAGTACATCACGAAAATTTAGATGTCGAGAAAGGAATTTCATGGAGAAAGATAGTGCATTGCAAAAACTGAAAATTAAGTCTCCGGTGAATTCTCCATCAAATCTTAGCCTCAATTCGATTATGGTTGACATGGAAGCGCAAGATGCAGAGTTTGCAGCGGAAACATAGCGTCTCACAATAGTTTCTGATTTTTTTGGAGCAGGATATCTCTCGTATTCATTACGCGATAAAGTTCTCGATTCATGCTAACCCATTTTATTAGATCTTTGATCTGTCATGATTTTGGGTTTTTATGTTTGCGTCTGGAGTATATATTTAGTAACTTTTGATTTTAACTCTTTAGTGTTTGTTATCATGGGGCATCTATGAAAATATTTTGATAGTATTTATCAAATTTTTATGATAAGTGTCTATCTTTAAAGCGGTTGTACGTTTGTACGTATTGGTGTAATTGATTTTTGAGAGTAGTATAAATTTTACTTATAAAAAAGTCAGTAGATTAATAATTGGTCCATGTGAAATTCATTGCTACACCTGTCTTATAATTGACAACGCTATTATAAAGCGCTACTGGCGTGGATGCACTTGTTGAGTATTTTACAATTACTCTGATCCAATCCAATAATTCCACTCCCCCCACGAGTGTCTAATTGCATGTTTCACCCTTCAGTACGTACCACGAGGCAATAATACAAAATACCAATCATCCGATTGCTACACGTTTAGATATCGTATCTTGCAAGATTCTACTAAATAGAACAATGTTTTGAGTCGATCATTGTAACCATAAATTTTCACTGGTAATACGCTCTTCAGAAATTAGATGAATGAAGTGGTCTAATTTTTGTCAGAACTCGAACATTATTTTTATAAGTAATATTTCCCCGACATTGTTCTTTAATACATCAACCCACCGATAACAAAAAATAATGTTGAAAAATAGGAAAAGATGCTAACTACAGCTACGATACAAGGCTGCGACGTCGGCGGGTGGGGTAATGGAATTCTTTGGCGTCCTATTCACGAAGACTAGGCATGGACTTTACTGCCATGTTACGTAGGAGCGTGGATGATGGGGATTATTTGCAATATCAAATTACTTTTTTTTCTTGTGTATTTTTAACATCTGATTTTTTTGCAAGAGAATTTTGTTGAAGTTAGTGATTAGAATTTTGCAAAAAAAATATCTCACTTCTGAGACCAGTAGTAGTCCTTATCAGGATGAAATGTTGCAGGATCCTCTTGATGGGAACTTGGATCATGAATTGTTTACCCGTTTTGGATCATGAATCATAGATGGCCGAATAATTTTGAATTATTAGAGGTGAACCACCCTGAGGAGTCCTGCTTCATTGTTTTCTTCTGGGACAAATTATTCTGTTTCCGACTAAATAAAGTCTAAAGTTTGTCGATATTCATCACTCAGTTTCATTAATCTTATAAGTACTTATCAAAAATAATCTGACAAGTCCCAGAGGAAGCTAGAGGAAGAATAAATAATTTAGAGGTTTTTGTTTTTATTGAAAGATTATTGGGGAGTAAGGATGGAGATTGTGGACGGGGAGAAGAAAGTGGGGACGATAAAAACATAAACTAATCATAAAATGTTAGAATTAATTGATCGAATGTACCTTTTATATTAAAAAATAAGTATGTAAAAGGATAGAAAAGTCCAACTGTCATTATTATTTCCATCAATCAACGTAAATTTTTTAACATGTTTTATAAACATTCACACACATAATTATGATTCACTGATTTTTTTTAAATATTGACCATAAATAAAATTACATCTTATAAATATGGATAACACAATAAACTTAAATCCTAAACCCGTATTTACATCTTTTTTAACCTATCTTAACAGGTAGGTCAATAAACCTAAACCCTTTTTTTTCTCCCGCCAAATTTCCATATTATTAATATACTGCCTTAACAAATTACAGATTCAGGGGCTGCATTTTCATGTTTACCCGCACCTCAGAGTTTGAGACCAAAAGCCATTCCAAATTCGGAGTTCGATCTTAACATACACAAGAGTACTTTTGAGAGGTAAAAATTATCCTTATTAAGAACACTCCAAGATACATAACAAGATTTTTCCAAATGGCATGTAGCCAAGAGGTACTTATAAAATTAAGAAGGTACAAAGTTTAAGTCTTGACATTATATAAATTTGGTTTTAAATAATTTCAAGTATAATTGTAGTGTAAGCAACAAATACCACAAAAACAATACATATTCCAAGGAAAGTAAACGCTCTGCCAGTACCAAGAACAAACGAAACATCCCTGAGAGATCTCAACCGCCTTCTGAGAGGATTGGTCAGTGGTGAAGAGCCCAGAAAACGTCACATGCCATCCCGGAAGGCGGCCAACACCAACCCCATGTCTTTAAAATCCGCATCCTAAGCCGACCCGGACCAAAAATGTCGTCACTGTAGTAGCAAAATTAGGAAATCGATAAGCTACCCTTACAATACCAAATTCCTTAATTTTTTTTTCTAGGGCATAGATTGAGTGCTCACAATGGTCCATCATCAAATGAACAATAAAAATGGATTGTGCAGATGACAAAATTTTAATATCACAAATTACGTGGACATTTTAGGACATTCATAATTATATTGCGAGTATTGGTACAATGTTGCGATTTGTGCTACATTTTATTATATTTTGTCGTACATTTTAGCTTACCATATTTTCTCAACTCTATTAAAGATATCACTTAAATCAATTTATTTTCTAATATTTTGATATTTATTGACTTATTAAAATTTAAATTAAATAATGATAACAAATTTTTTTATCAAATATTTAACTCACTTTCGTTTTTAATTATGTTGCTCCCAAATTCCATGTTTGAGTGGCCATGTTGTTATAAATAAAGACCTACTACTATAAGATCACTTCAATCATGTATAGCTAAAGATTCCTTTTCTTCCCGAACCGTCTTGTCCATTATCTAGTAGAGCTCCTCCAAAGGACGACAATATTTAGAAAGTAGCAAAAATTTATAGAGATGACACTCCACCAACTTGGAATGTTCTTGAATCTCTCTCACCATTTGGCTCCCCGAGGTTTAACTTTTTACCTATTTCTTTTTTCCTTACATGCATCTCCCTCCATAACCGGCACTTCTAAATAGAGCTTGCTTTATGTCCTCAGCACTCATCATTGTCCTTCGATCCAGTCCCTAATGCCAATAATAACAACTTTAATTATTACAAGGAAAAGGGAGATTACTCGAGCGTAATGAGTGTTTGGTTATCACGTGATATAGAAATAACGACTATACAAATTATTCTTTAAAAATGTGTACCTCCGAGCAAGAAGCTTGCATTGCAAAGTCATTAAAGCAGCTAATAACACAGTGTTGAATCTCAAGGCCTGATGCTTCCAGAGCCGCGATTGTGGATAGCAGCAACTCTGGCTTTGCTTGGCAGCAAATTTCCACTAGCGTATCCTCATTTCGTCTCTCTACATTAAACTGGGACACATATCAAACAAATAAGTATTTGCATAAACCGGTCATAGTTCAATTAGGATAGGATCGGAAATTTTGTTTGGTGAAAATCAAGCACATACCTTTGGGGTATTTCTCATTATAATTTCATTTGATCTAGATTCCTTGAAAATCCCCATCAAGGTGTCCAAATGTTCTGATCCAGCTTCAATTTCTTGTTGCAAGCTGTTGATTCTTTCCGATAGCTCCTTCATGTAATCTATGGTATCTCCAAGGATTGATGTCCTATCCATCTGAATAAGCGTTTTTAACCAACAAAAATTTTAAAAAAATATATAAACAGCATAATATATGTAAATAAATTACTTATCAATATGTGTTAGGGTAAATAAATTTCCAGTTCCTATTTTCAAGGAACTTGCCTTATTGGTTGACATTAATAATCAGTTTCAATAGAAAAATATTATAAACATAATAGAAATGAATAACTACTTATTGAGCCAATAATAACTATTTTTTTACTTATCTTCATGTCGTCATCAATAAAATTTGTAACCAAAATAAAAATCTGGAAATATATACAAAAAATCAATCAATCATAAATGTTTAAATTACTTAAACATACATAACAAACCATTCTAACGTAACTGTAACTGACCAAATTATCAGCGTGAAAATATTCAAATATACATAAATTTACAATTTAAAAGTCTCAAACTATTAAATGCATACTATTCTAACTTAATTGATCAAATCATCGAAATAAAACTATCCAAACACATATAAACGAACCATTCATCATAACTGATTAAAATCATTTCAGCGTACTAAGCAAAATCATTTAAATGTCTAAGACTAATTTTTTTACAAAAATATAAGTACATGACTCAATCTAGCCTCGTAAAGACCTACAATTATTTTGGCATTATCGTTAGTAAATTTGTACGTACAAAAAAATAATGGATTGAACTTAATTCTTACCTTACTTATCTTAGGAACAATTGATCTAAGCATGGAAAGCCTATCGTTTAATCTCTTCCTCCTCCTCCTCTCAGCCATGAGATTCTTTGAAGGTTGACCCTCCGTCTTCTTGCCTTTAGCCTTCACCATCTCCTTGCAAGCACCAGCACTAAAATCCTGCACCTGATGAGGCGGCCGAATCGCGCCCACCTGATCTCCCGCTTGCAATATGGACATTGGAGTGTCATCTTGCACGAGAAAAGGCGGCGTGTCGAGGCTGTTGTAGGATGAATCAGTGAGCTGAGGGACCAAGGAGAGGTCGTCTCCGAACCAGGGAGCGAAGTCCTCCCCATCAAAGGGACAGGTGGAAGAGTAGAGGTTGCTGATGATGAAGTCTTGTTGATGATCCAAAGGAGAGGAAGAGGAGAAGAGACCTTGGTGGTCAAGAAATGAGGTCGGAATGTTGAGGGGAGTTGGTGGTAAAATACCATATTGGTGATCAAGGTAATTGTTGTCACAGTTCCATATCCCACTAGAGAAAATCTCCTCCAAAAAACCATTTTGATTAAGCTCCATGTGTCTTTGGACCACTGATCTTTGGAAGAAGAAATGGTGTTATGGAACTACAAGTTGATTTGTGTAGCCCTGCACCAAGTTAGGCAATATATAGGTGCACACAAAACGGTTTATATGATAGGGTAATGCGTTACGTTTTAGTAATCTCTAGGCAGTATATATGAGCATCTAGAGCCTTGAAGAAGCCAGTTTGACAGAAAATATATATTTGGTTGATGTGCGAATAATTAAAATTTGAATTTTTTTAAAAAATGATAAAAAATTTAACAATATTTTTTTTTAATTTTCATATTCGAGACTCAAATTAGAACAAAATACATATGTTTCCTCTCTCTAACTTTGTGCATTAATTGAGGGGGTGGGGCAGGGGATAGGGAAATTGGTTCTCCTTAACTTTTTCTAACAATCAACGAGAACTTAGATTAAAAGATATTGTTTTATCTAAATTGAGAGTTCCTGCATTTCAATCATTAAAAAATGTAATGTTGTTATTATAATAGTCTTCTCATCTTTCGAAAAAATTGTCCTACTTTTAATTTTTGGGTTGATTGCACATAAGTATCAATATTAAGTGAAAGGGCGCACGCTGAATTAATTTTGTTCCGTTGACAATTTATTAAAAAGATTAAAAACACAATATAAATTTGAGAATACGAAAATATTAAAACTTCATTTAAATCCACAGTTTTGGGGAAAGGAAACTAAACCCGTGTCCATTTTGTTATTAGTACAATTTTCAACTTCTAAGCAGTCTCAAGAACTATGTTTTTTTAGATATTTTAAGTATCTATTTTTTAATCTTTTGTCAGTTTGTATTTATTTATTGTTTTCTAATAATAATTTATAATGGTCAAGTTATGACCATATTTGGCAGGTAACCAGGCAGGCCAGTGACAAAAGAAATGGGTAAAAGATTCATTATAGCAGTGGGACCTAATACCATTAATAACCAGACTTTTTTCTTGAAAGTGAACATGTCATAATTACATAAAATAACAATTTATAGTGACAAAATATAACAGTATATATGTCTCCTGACAATTATAACATTTTCCATGGTTATGTCTGGCACATAATTTGTTAATGATTTATGGCCTATTTGATAGAATAGATTGATTAAGAGATATTGTATAGCAGATATTGTATAGCAGATATTGTATAGCAGATGGGATTGATTGATTAGTCTATTTGGTAAAATTGTTTAGCTATTGAAGACTGAATAATAAATGTAAAATATACATGTTCACGTAAATCCAAATTATACTCCAAATTATCTTTAAAATATTTATTTAAAGTTTCTGTTTATACCTCTCCTTATAATAAAAATGAAAGTTTAATTACATACTTCCTACTTATAAAAAATCATATACATCATGTAACTAAGATAATATTCGTATACTTAAAATTTCATATATAATTTCAAAATTGATAGTGATGAAAGCCCATGAATCTTAAGTTTGTATCATCTTAAACTGACTGTAAAAAATTCTGTGAGAACACCGGACCATGAATACCTCCATGAAGCTAAATTAGCTCAATTCACAAAGCAGAAAATAATTGAATACCATGGTAAAAATTAAAATAATCACAATCCGCCGACATATGAATCAAATAACTTATATTAATCAATGATCGAAAACCATGTCTCGCGTTCAATAGTTTTCAAATAATTTGAGCTTAAGAAACAATTAATAGAGAAATTTGCAATTTTTCAAAAGTCCAAACAGCTTAAATTTTGATTAATTAACACAATAACATTCCAATACCAATTTACCTAAGAATAAAACCATGAACAACATTACTCATAATACCGAGCCTAACTTAGTAGTGGACGTTGGGATATGTCTCAAATTCTTATTTGGTGTTTTTTTGTATGTGATTAGGTGAAAACTCTATTTCTATATAGCATATTAGTGGCCTCTTATGAATGGCCGGTTCAGAGGTTCTTTGAGGGTTTTGAAAAGAGAAGTATAGTAACATATGCAAAAGAAAAGTCTAGAGACAGGTCTCTTCTATCCTTGTACTCCGACATATTATTGTGAAATGTCGTCTCAACGCCTATAAACATAAGTGAGTTGAACGAACTATGTACAATGCGTGTTCTCCTTATTTTTTAATCATCTTTATATTTTTTTTGTTAAATAAGGTTGTATTAAAATGCTCAAGCTACCCATCGACAGATTTGTTAGCCAAAGGAAATCAAACTACCTTTTAATGTAAAATACTTTGTGATCAGTCCTTCTAATGAGATTAAAGAGCTCCTACAGTATTATTTCTATTTTGATCGACGAGGTACTATCTTGTTCCTATAAAAAGCGATATTCTTATATATAAAATTACGTCGAACATCACAGTAGACCACATTCTCCTCCATATATTATAAAGCTAAGGACAAATTTACAGATCATAATCCCATGGGTTAGTTTTATATGAAATGACGCGAGACTATGAGAAAACCGCGGGCTGTTTCTCCCCACCACCCCGACATTAAGCGGTTTCGATATCAATACTGCTTCACAGCCCACAATATGGCGTTAAGAGTTTTCAGCTTGTAAACAAAAACCACCCTAACCATTTCTTTATTTCCCGTCATTCAGTAACATTTCTTTATTCCCTGTTATTTAAAATTTAAATTAAGTACTTTCGGACACTACTATATTCAGACACTACTATATTGACTAATCAAAATTTAAGTTAGATAATCCTATAAAGATGACAAAGTTCTCCTAAAAATATTTAACACTACTCATTTCCTAATAATCAAAATCAGGACCTCTTGATTAAAATAGAATAATACCTAAATGATTGGTGATTTGTCAGATTTTATTTAGAAAATAATTTCAATTGTTTCATTACTCAAATTCTTAATAAAAGATTAAATTTTTTATAACTTAAATTTTCAGTAACCATCCTCTCATCTTTCTCTTCCAAGATGTAATTTGTTTTGTACTGCTGTGTTTGATTGTGGAACGAATGAATTCAATTGGTGGTGGCCCGTGACCATATTATATTATTATTATTGGAGTTACATGTATGTTGATGCATGAAAATGTATGGGGTAAAAGAACAGCTTTTCGTTTCTGTTCCTTCTTATTGTGCAACCTCCTTGGAGGTGGTGGATATGTCATCTTTTCTGCCTTTTTGAGGAGAACAGGTATGCCTTATGTTTCTGTACGGATCTAATTTTTACTGCTGGAAGGCCATCTTTTTGGTCCTCTTTTGTGCTTCCACTGATAATTGTTTTCCCTGTAATATTATCTAGGGTCCAAAATCTTTTACAAATGGAAGTTAATCTAAGTGGTAGTATAATTTGAATTCCTATAAAAAAAAAACAGTTTAATCACTAAGAACAGTGGCTCGTTGCCAATATTAAAATAGTAATGGTAAGAGAATAGCTTTTTTCCTACTATCTTGTATTTGAATATTATTATTTTGACTAATTAAAGTTTGAATTTTTTTTAATATTTGAAAAGTGAAAAAAATTAAGTTTTTTTAAAATGTTGCATTTCAAAAAAATCAAATTTGAAACTCCTTGATTCAACAGTAGCAATATCTTTATTGCTTAATCTAAGTGGCAAAATTCTGTGCGTGAACTATACTAGGGTCTTGGAGCTCCAAGTTTATGCTTATTAATGTATGTTGGAAAAGTTTGTATTTTAAATAATTCTAAAAGTCCCAAAGTAGTTTTGCAAGAAGACATGAGTAGAAAGTAGTTTGTTAAGAAATACATTTCTTTGGGCTTATGAAGAGTTCGTGATAATATGGTCTCCCGTGTAAAAACAATTGGCACATGTATGCAGCTGATCAATTGTCTTCTTCTTTTTTGAAACGGTATAGTATATTGATCACCATTTCAAGTAAGGTACAAACTCCAAATATCACGTCCGTCACAGAGACAGTAACAAGACGCTTGCAAATACACCTTTCCCCGACATCATAAGTCTTGTTTGTTATCGTGTGAGGAAAAAAGTTGGCTAAGTATGAAAATCTCGCGTTCTAATAGAGGAAAAAAATAACAATTTACATTTAAAATTGCATTAAATGTGATTATATTAAAAATTAAAGTTTCTACAACTTTGGAAACTTTTTATAGCTATAGAAAAAACATAATATTGAAATAACCATAAAAACGTTAACATTTAAGCCACTTGATATCAAGTGACTTAAATTTAACTAAATTATGTACACAATGTATGAATCTCATTCTTGAATATAATATGATAATGTTTGAACAAAGTGTATTTAGTCTTACGAGAGAAAAATAGTACAAATTCAAAAGGACAGAAAAATATACCAATTCAAAAAGGTCTATAATATTCAAAGTCCGGCAAATCGTGATATAAAATCTAACCTAAAAACTCTAGATCTTTGACGATCACACTGCGACCGGAATCGATCTTATTCATATTTCTGTATATTACATGATTGCGCATCCAAGGCATATTCTCTACCAAGAAACGATAACGTGAAAATCTCTACTTCTATTTTCATAAAAAATGATACTTCTTTCGTACATACTATCAAAAGGCGAGAGAATCTATGCGGTCCTCATGGAAACAAAGCCGCTGCTGTGGTGGTTACACCAGAATAAAAATGAACTATATTTTTTTTCTTGTTTTTCCAATTGCATGGAATTTATTTTTTCCAACAAAGACAAGTTGCTCCAATGTGTGGTTCCAATCGAAACAAACTGCCGACAACCAATATTTTGTTTAATTTTATTTCGACAACATCATATCTGTAATCCCTTAATCCTTCGGGAATATCATACAATTGACGTTTTCCTTATAAATTGGTTTAAAAGAATATGTCGGTCTTATGCTTCATGGTCAAGCTACACCAGAATCAGATACAAATCCGTTCAAAGATTGGACGAAATGGTCAACATTAACGTTGGATGCTCCTGTTTTATAATAAATGTTAACATCAGAAGTATACGAGAAACGACCTTAATCATGGCAAAGCAATTATGTATATGCACATTTTCCCAAGGTTTGTGGTGCACGGCTCGTTGGCGGTCTCTTTTCAATAAACCGGATTATTCGTCTCGAAAGAAAACGCAAAATAAAAAAAATGCAATATTGTTGGATGTACATGGTTTAATTGTGATAATCGCGTAAAAAATTTACATATTGAAAATAACGCAAAAATCAGCGTTGTTGTTACATTCAACCATCATGTTTTTTAATGCGTTACCTATATTTCACTCTCTCTTTTTAAATTTATAAAATTTTCATCGATAACAACACAGTAGACTAAAAATCACGCCATTATCATCGAAGTTAATCTTGCAATTTTTGCGAGCCAGCCTCCTGTCTATCTATCTAACTCCAAGCGAATTAAACGCTACAAGTAACACGTAAAGTTTTCAAGTCATCCTAGACCCCATCTAATTCTCGCTTTCTACCTCGAAACCAAACCACGTATAGTCTTCCACCGAACTAAAAATAAATAAATAATTGAATTTTTCATAGTCGTGTTTAGTCTTACGAAACAATTATTTCCCAAGTACTTGTTTTCAAGCACGTCACTTATCGGATCATACTAGATGGTCATGATTCTGTTCGCAAAGGCACTTCAAAGATTTAGATTAAAACGTAATTAATCATTGGGTTCTTACTATTATAGGGTGTGTCGCTATCATGAATTTTCACAGGCTTAATTGTTGACATTGTGTTAAACTTGTTACGTCGTTTTTTGGAATTATGTCCACTTGCCGAACCTCAGGAGCAGTTTAACCAATCATTGTCTGGCTAGTCCACCACCCTCGTATCCTTCGGGTTCCAAACAACCACACTGATTAAAAGGCTCTTCGGATTCTGTTCGTTATGCACTTTTTCTTTATAATTAAAAAAAATTATATTCCTAAAAAAATATTTTGATACCAAATAACTCATATCAACACGTACTACAACTACAATGATAAGCTCTATCTCAAATTTTAATACTGAAATATCATCAAAAGAGCCCCTAGGTCATGACAGAAAAAAGACCAAAATATATATCATACCAAACCAAGTTACCTCACAAAGAGCCAAGGTTACGGAGGATTTTTATGGTGTCTTCCTTCCAAGATAAACTCATCGCAATTTCAAGACGTCATCTTGGGATAGTTCTTTATGCACTCTGAATATGGCACGCTCGATAATTGTTCCGGTGTTATGAAATTTTGATTTTTTAAATAAGTTTTGGAGATTGAAACTCATAAATGAAAAAAATATAATTGGAGACATTTTTAAATAGAGTTCAACATTATTTAAACTTCATCGATTAAATGACTACATTTTTGTTCAGTGAATTTTTATTGTTCATAATCGAACACCGTTAAAATTGTTTATGGGACGACAACTCTTCTAATAACATACTTTACATTTATAAATCTAAACCCGAAATCTCTATAAGTTAGTCCAAAGCCCTTATGGCCTGTAACGATAAAAAATTGAGAACAACTCCGTCTGTAATTGGTAGAAGATAATCAAAACAGTGCAACGTGGAATTTGATTCCTTTCTTGGCTGGGGATTACAAAGATGTGTCAAACTAGTTTTGCTATCTTCGGCCCAATATATAATAATTCAATCCTGTCAAAAAAGAGATGAACATTAGAATTCACTTGGAAGCTGACCACCTAACTCAAAAGGCCCAATAACCTCGCGAATTGTATTTTCTTCGAGGGCCCAGTCCATACAAAATGTTGAATTGGGCTCAGGATTTCCAAGCCCAATTTATTGGACCGATAAACTAGGTGTTTCACCCTTTCAGCGAATATTTGGAAAATATATTTGGCACGTGTCACCCACAATTTCGGAAGACTTTTCCACCTAGGGTCTCAAATAGTCTTGGGCTGTAGCCCAACTTTTTTGAAACAATCATTTTTGCCTAATGTGCTCCGAGCCATGACAATGCAAAAGAGAAACATGATATTCTCTATTCTTTTCTCTCTCCAGTAAAAAAAATTAAAGTTGGCACTATTTTTTCGTATGTAACTAAATTTCAAGTTCAAATATTATAAAATTTGACTTTCATGTGATTGAGTTTGCCACGAAAAGATGCTTTAAAACTTGCGGTACTCTCTTGCTTTACCCTACAAACCTAAACCTAATGGTGTGTTTGGTACAACTGGTGGACAGCACTAGATTCGTGACAACATAGTACTGATAATTTTTTTTTCGTACCAAGCATGTTCTTTTTTTTTTATAAGTAAAAGATTTTATTACCCACCAAAAAAATTACACCAAAGGTGCACAAAGTGCATTACACCAAAAGTGTCGAAAGACACAGACGCCTAAAGATTACACCAAATGTGCACAAGTGCACTACATCTAAGTAACGCCTAAAGCCCAATGCGACCAAGCCCACACTACCAAAAGATGGATCAAAACAAACCACGTGCTGCCTCCTTAAAATGTTGGATGATCTCAGAGGGATCGCCCTCCCAAAAGCATCCGAGTCTTTGCGCTAAATCCCATGCCTCGACAGCCTGTACCAAGCATGTTCTTGGGACAGAAACTAGTGACCAAGCCTCATGTCATCGGCCAATAAAATTATCCGCGGAATATCGTAAAAAAAATGTCCCATTCATTAATAGTAGTAATAAATTTATCCACTTCTTTTAATAAAATTATTTAGCCATCTTTTAATCCGATCTTGATCTGGATTTTCGCTTCCCATTTTTGTATTTTCAATGTGAAATAATCTATGGATTGATTAGTTCGTTATTTTTTTGGTGGGCCCGGAAATGGAGGAGACCGGTGATCAAGGAATCTACACTTTGCACCGTACTAAAACGCTCCACCTGGTTCGTTCTTCTTTTTCTCCTGACTTTAATACATTTTATGTCATATTATTTTTTAGTCCTTATTCTATAGTAAAATTATTTTTAAGGTTCTCGCTATTGAAAAATTTATTTAAATATATGTATTAGTTATATGACAAATGGAACTTACCAGGCAATTGCTTTTAATATTTATAACGGTTATATGACGACAATCCTTCATGCATCCAAATCTTTGCAACCCCCAAAGATTATAAACAACTTCTCAGAGGAAACAGGTGTTGTCTTAAAATGTATTCACAACCTCCTATGTATATTTTACAGCCAAGGACAAATTTACAAATCATAAATTGATACTAAGAGAGATTAGTTGCTTAACTAAGGTATAATCCCATTTGCAAATTAATCAAAAGTTAATCAAAAGAGTAATGTACTTTAAATTCTCATTAAAAAATAGTTAAATCATTACTAAGATACTAATAACCAAATAATTTTAAGACTACCTCGTATTAGGATATTACTCTGGAGACTAATTCTTTTTCGAGCATAGTAAAATCTTTTACGAGACAAAACTAGGACTATCTATTACATTGTAAATTTTGAACTCCAAATCTCTATAAATAAATTTAATTCTCTTGTCAGTTACTCTTTAATAATATCAAAATGTTGACAACTGCATCTTCGATTTTGGAGATTATCATAAAAACAGTTGAACGTGGAATTTGATCCCTTTCTAGGCTGGGGATGGCCAAAAACATTATAATTCACCCAATAAAAAAAAGGAAGATTGTAGTAATTCACTTGGAAACTGGACACCTAACTCAAAAGGCCCAACAAACTGGCTAATTGTTTTTTCTTCGATGCCCCAATCCATACAAAATGTTGAGTTCGGCTCAGCAGTTACAAAACCAATTTTTTAGACTGATAAGTGATATGGTAAGGCTAAAGCTAGGTTTTCCATCCTCAGAACTCGGATAGCCCGATACTGGGTAGTTTAAAAAAGATAAATTCGATGAAAATTTAATTGAGTATGCTACCCACAATTTTCGGAAAACTTTCCGCCGAGGGTCTCACATGGTCTTGTGCAGTAGCCCAACTTTTTTGAAATGATCATTTTTCTATTGAGCTCAGAGGAGGATATTCTTTCTAGACCCTAGACAATGCAAGAGAGACAGAGAGGATATTCTCTCTCTATTTTTTCCTGGCCAGGAAAAAAAAAGGAAATACATTTAGCATTGTTTCATCGTCTGATGAAATGTTTAATAAAATGGGACAAAATTTGATTATGGATACAATTTTTTATTACTATCTGAAAAAAACAGTTTTATCATAATTATTCAAATTATTTTATCATAATTAAGTAAACTATTTAATGATAAATGTCCAAACTAATAAATGTTAAGACGTGAGCAAAAAATCCATTATCTAATATCCAAATCCAATATCCAATTTTTTTTTCGGATTCGGACTCGGATAATTTTATGTTCGGATACGGATTTGGATAATCCAAAAATTTTATTCTGGATTCGGATTCAGATTCGAATTAAAAAAAGAAATTTTGGATTATCCAAATATCCAAAATATTTAATACATATATAATAAATTATAAGATTAGAAGTGTGTGTTTTTACTGGGCTGGCCCAATTCTTTAGCAAGTAAGTAAATTAAAAAGCCTAGTACGGCATCATAGTTGATAAAGTCAAATATAAAAACACTTTGAACCCTAATTAAAATATTCCAGCCAACACCAAATATTCCCTACACCGAACATCCATTTGATTACAGGGCATTGTCGTTCAGAAGACATATTTGTAGTTTTTGCTTGAATTTTATAATATCATTTTGCAAAGTAGTGTTAGATTTTTTTATTAATAGATGCGATTGCAAAAAAATTGGGAACTTATAGAAATCTGTAGTTGTTAAAAATTCGGATAAATCGGACTATCTGAGTCCATATCCAAAATAATTTCGGATTTTGGATTTTGGATAATTCGTTATTCGAATTCGAATTAAGAAATTGAATTTCGTAAATTTTGGATAATACAAAAATCGGATAATTCAGATTCGGATAATCCAAATGCTCACCCCTAGTTAAGACTACTCAATTAAAATAAAGACCATTATATCTAAGTGAATAAACTATTTTATCAAAATACATACCATTATATCTAAGCAGAAAAATATTCTATCAAAACAAGACCATTATATCAAAACACGGATAATTATATCAAAACATGAATAATTATATTTAATTAAATAAATTATTATATAATAATGAATAAAGCATTATATATGTAAGTGATGAACGATCATATGAAAAAATATACGTGAAAGAATAAATCGTTCCCCTAATATGATCTATAGAAAAATGGGAAAAGTACAAAACAAGTCATGTAATTTTGCGCTTTTTGACATATGATCATGTACTTCAAAAATGACTAAAAAAGTCATGATGTTAGCTTCGGAGTATCACTTTTAGTCCTCCGAGCCTAAATTCGTCCCAAACCTATGGATGATTACTTTTTCATCCATATTTTTTACACTTTTAGTCCCAAACTCTTTACATTTTAGTCTCAAACCCAATTTTTTTGTGGAACCTTACCATCTTCTTCTTCTGTTCGACTTGGAGCTGAGGACGGAGACAAAGAGGGGACGGTTGCTGGAGCTTGCTGAAGCTGAGGACGGAGACAAGGAGGGGACGGTTGAGGCTTTTGGGGATGGAGCTAGTGCGCGAGTAGGAGACGTGGTTGGGGAGGCGATGGTGGCAGATTTGGGGGAGGGGGAGTCGGTAGGGGACTTGGTCGGCGCGGCTCCTCACCGGCGTCGCACGAGCTTGTCGCCGGACAACAGGAGAAGGACAAGCTGGTTAGGGGAGCCTCGTCCACGGAGAACACGGGGCCGCTCCCAATGCTGACAAGAACTCTTAGGAACACCTTTAAGGCCCGGCATCGTACGGGACCCACGGGAACCCAGCGACCAGAGAGCATCCGGTGGGAGGTTATGGTTCATAGGTTCGGGACTAAAATGTGAAGGGTTTGGGACTAAAAGTGTAAAAAATAGGGATGAAAAAGTAATTATCCATAGTTTCGTGACGAATTTAGGCTCGGAGGACTAAAAGTGATACTGTGAAGCTAACGTCAGGACTTTTTTAGTCATTTTTGAAATACATGATCATATGTCAAAAAACGCGAAAACACATATACTTTTCCTTAAAAAAAATTGAGCATCAAAAAGACTTAATTTAATATGTTAAGAAATGATCCTAGTTTTCTTGGAGTCGAGTTCGGTAAAGGGCTGACCCCCATGTGGCCAGAAGGTGCCGGGAAAAGACGTTACGAAACTCGCGGGACATCTCGCTAAGCCTAAAACTGTTCACCGACGTCGCTCCTTTCCTCTGCCACGTACCAAACTCACCGTGTCCAGCCAATTAAAGAAAAATTTACAAAATATCTTCACAATAAAAAAAAATGCAAAATTCATTTTTAATAATAAATTCTTCCACCTCTATCGGATCCATTATAAATCCCGCCCATCCTCATTTAGCCATTACTCCCTCGCATAAAACTACCCTTGTCCATTTCTTACCTCGCTTTTCCCAACACAAAGCTGTTTGCTTTCCTTCGAAACTATACCAAAAGCGCCCAACTTTTTCCACATCTGCTTCTGTTTCAGGTATAAGTGAAACCTTTTTTTAATCACTTGGGTCTCTTTTATCTGATTTGATCTAGATTTTAATAATCTGGGTGTTTGCTTTTATTTTCTTGTTTTTTATGTGTAATAATCTGTGGATGAAAAAAAATGATTTATTCATAGTTATTTGGTGGGACCAGGAATGGAGGAGATCGGTGATCAAGGAATCTACCCTTTGCACCGTACTAAAACGCTTCACCTGGTTCGTTTATATTATTGATTGATGGGTTTTTTTTTTCCCTTGCTTTTTGTTTGTTTGTTTGTTTGGGGAACTGTTTATTAATTATAATTACTAATTAATAATAATAGGTGAGGCATGCGCAAGGGATTCACAATGTGGAAGGCGAGAAGAACCATGACAATTACATGTCTGAAGATCTTTTCGATGCCCATCTTACCCCTCTCGGTTGGCAGCAGGTTTGGTGGTTTTAACGTTTCCCTTTTCGATTCATTCGTTGTTGGATGTCATGTTTATTGTTCCGTGACATCTGATTATTTGGTGATTTTGTTGTTAGGTTGATAATCTGCGCAAGCATGTTTTGGCAAATGGGACTAACAAGACGACCGAGCTGGTCATCTGTTCTCCCCTTTTGAGGTACGAAGATCGGAGCATTTCCGTGTGCTGGTTATTGTTTTTGGACCAGCGCTTTATTCTTTTGTGATGCTGTTGTAGGACAATGCAGACTGCCGTTGGTGTGTTTGGCGGTGGAGCCATCTCGGATGGTGTAACAGCACCTCCGCTGATGGTGGAAAATGCTGGGAGTAGTAATAGATCTGCTATATCCAGTTTGAACTGCCCTCCGTTTTTAGCGAACGAACTTTGTCGAGAACATTTGGTACGTGCGAAGCTACCACCTCTTAGCTAATTAAATGAATGTATTCATATTGTTTGGTTGACTCTTCCTCTCTGCAGGGGGTTCACCCTTGCGATAGGAGAAGAAGCGTCACGGAATATAAAACTATCTTCCCTGCAATTGATTTCTCACTGGTAAGTAACTTCGTTGACGAGGTATAGTTAGGAATTTAGTAAGAAACATCTTACGGGTTTGATTGATCAGAGGTTGGTACTGTGGTGCTTGTAGATTGAGAATGATGAAGACATACTGTGGGTCCCCGATGTCAGGGAGAAGGATGAAGAAGTAGCAGCTAGGGGACTGAAGTTCTTGCGATGGTATGATTCAACTTTTTTCGAAAGTGTGGATTCTATATCTTCGTGAAAGGGAAATGTTGTTTTTTGGTGTCACATCCTTTTGATGCTTTCTTCAAATAATCCACAGGTTGTGGACTCGAAAAGAAAAGGAGATTGCTGTTGTTTCCCACAGCGGATTCTTGTATCACACGCTGAGATCCTTCGGAAATGATTGTCATTCGACCGTGAAGAGTGAGATATGCACACAGTAAGTCTCCATTCTGAGAATCTCAGATGTCAATACACTAACAGATGTGATTTTGATGTGACAATGAAACAAAGTAGTCTCGACCTAATCACTGAATTTCCTACTTTTGTTTCTACAGCTTTGCGAACTGTGAACTTCGCTCAATGGTCATAGTGGACAAGGGGTAAGTTCGTCTTCGGCTGTCGAGCACGTCTCTTTATTCGACCCATGCTCCGGATTTAAAGTCTCTCTTGTTTTTCTGCAGTTTGCTAGGATCTGATCCTGTGAGAACCGATTTCCCTGGTAAAATTCCCAATGGACTTGATCTTCCAAGTGACGTGGCAGAGAAAAAGATTCAAGAGAAAGCATCACAGTGATATTCATGTTGTCTCTCATTGTTGGATTACTTGGATATTATTAGAACATCAGGAACTTTCCCCGTAATTACTTACAATTGATTAGCCGTTGAAGGTTTTAGAAGCTTCGCAGGCTCCAATTCTTTTAGAAGTAGCCACGGGATCAATATCCAACTAGTTTTAATATATGTAATGGTTATATTATATGACAAATAAAAAGACGCAGTAATTTCCTGTTTAATATATAATGGTTATATGACAAATAAAAGTCGAGTAGATTTTCATAAAATCCTTCAAGCTTCAAATTCTTAGCAAGTCCGTAAAGATTATAAACTTCTTCTCAGGGGAAACAATTGTTGACTTAAAACGTATTCACAACCTCCCCTTAGTTAAGAATCAAGGAATGTAGTTTCATTCTGCAAAAAACCGATCCAACTTCTTGTTTCCTTGTCGTACGTCTTTGCCAATACACCGAAACCGAGAGATCATTGTCTCTTAACAAACAGAAAACCTGCCAAGACTGAAAGGAGAAGGATGAAAACAGCAGCTATAGCGTTGAGATTGAAAGGTTTTCCGGATCTGTTGATACTTGCAACAACTTCTGCGTTGGGTTCTCTGTTCTCCCCAGAAGGCAGGCTAGAAACAGAATGGCCCCGGACAGCAGCGTCCCAGAAGCTATTAGAGATCAGCAATGGCGCTTCAGCTTCCGGTTCGAGAATTGTTGAGATGTCGGGTGGAGTTTCCATGGACATAAACTCTACACAGTGATCCTTCACAACCTGAAAAAGAGTATGAAACATGCAGTCAATTCAAGGATTCATCACATGAAATTAGCATCAGGAACTGAAATACTAAAAAATTTCTATTTGATTATAAACAATTACAGACCTCAAGAGTCTCAGATGGTTGAAGATAGTCACAGATAAATGTTCCGGCCAACCAAGGAACAAATACTCTCCGGGGAAATGATAGACTGCAATTGTTCCTGTTTCAAATTGAGCTAGATATTAAGTGTCCCACAAAATAAAAAAAAATTGAGAAGTAAACAACGGCTAAAACTGAAGAAGCAAAGTGAGATTATACTAAAGTTTGGTAACTGCCGTTCAAGACAATGATGACTGGCATCCAACTTAGAAAAAATAGAAGTGATTGCAATCAAAGTTGGATGACAAGCATAATATCGAATAAAGAGTTGACGGAAACATTATCTTCAGTAAATCACAGATCTCTCACCTCACTGAATGTAGGATTGGATGACAAGCATAATATCGAATGAAGAGTTGACGGAAACATTATCTTCAGTAAATCACAGATCTCTCACCTCACTGAATGTAGGACCCTTCTAGATACAGGCTTTTCATCTGACGGGGCTGGGTTGTCTTCCCTGCCACCATCTTCAACCACATCTATATCCTCATCCGCCTCGCAGATGAGATCCAATCTGCTTTGCAGACTTCTGATGAGATCATCCTGAAGCCCTCAAAATATAAATGTCAGCAGTCATTTGTGCAGAGGATTAACCAAGCTACTTTCTCTGATAATGTTAAGTGCCACAGCACAACGTCGCATACACCATTAAGGTTGAGTATAGATTTTTTTGTTGAAAAGATTAACTCTAGATTATGAAAACAAAAACAATTACAGTTGCATCCATCATGGTATGCAGAAAAAATCTCCAAGAAAGTTTAAAAAGATACAGATTAGCAAGAATTCGAACCACGGCCACCTAACCATTCTTAGTGACTTGTTTCAGGATACCTTTATATCAGCAACTGCTTGAGAAGCTGGTTCTTTTGTGTTTGAGTACGCATATGAACACACTGATCCATGCAGCACGGCCAGACCAATCACATCCTTTTGGCTGCATGCTTTACAGAAAAGAAAACATCTTATCATGTGTGGAACAGTGTAGAAAGAATCCTAATATTTAAACTGAAAACAAACCTTCAACAGAGGCAGCCTTCATAAATGGCAGAAGCAATTCAACTTGATGAGGTTCGAAATCGGTTCTACATGGCTCCTCATTAACAACCTGAAATAAGCAGAAAAGTATTGCCTTCAGGTTGGAGATATAAAGATCGATAATGATGCACCCAGAATTTGAAGCCTCAAACAAAATAGGTCAGGTTTAATCTAGCACCCTACATCAAGCCAAGGAAAGAATATTTTGCTGATATGACAAAAGTCCTAGGTAGTCAATGTCGGATAGCGCCGCGTAGCAGCGATCCCCTAAAATGCTATAGCGGGATGGTGGATAGCGGGATAGCCACTATTGCAAAGCCTTAAAACAGGGTATAGTAAAACTTAAATACTCAAAAATAGAAAACTAAACAAATGTAAAGAAACAGTCATACTTAATAGTTATAATCTAAAAACAATCCCAAGTCAAGCCATCTCCTCATCAAAATGACTACAAGTTCTAAGAGATTCAACTAATATCTCAACAAAATGTCAAATTGAAAATCATGCTTCTGCCATATTTTCACTATGTAGTTCAAGTGTTCAACTAAATTAAGATCATTTGGAGGGAAGTTCTGGCGAGAGGAGGGAAAAGAAGAGAGGATAGGCGAAGAATGGAAACCAGAGAGAGGGGGGAGAAGGGGGATCAAGCCCGTAAAAATTAGGGCTTCTGCTACTGGGTTATTTAATTAGGTGGAAATGACCTTTTTCCCTCAATAAGTAAGCATGGCAGTAAAGGAATTTAACCGATGACTCCCAATAGCGGCTACTATGGCCGCTATTTACCCCCCATAGCGGCCGCGACTGCCAATGGCACTTCACGGGGATATAGCGTAGCAGATTGAATGCCATTTCCGATATAGCACGCTACTGACTACCTAGGACACAACTATTTGCAAGTATCTAGAAGAGCCACAAGTTGCTCCTTCTCAGAATCAAGTCATCGTTTATTTTAAGTCATAATGATTTGGCATCAAGTGCATTGTTATGAACTCCTTAAATCCAGACACCACACTACCATGGTCAATGAGACTTCTAGTTATCACACAAGTGATTCAGCCAAGACATCATTGGCATCTAATTATCCCTTGGGGAAGTAGCAATCAGCGCGTATAAAGATGTTTTGCAAGTACAATCAATTCAGAACTGTAAGCTACAACAGATTAAAGGCAGCAAGATAATAACTAATTATTGCAGTTCAAGAAACCATTAAGACATGCAAAAAGAACTACTGTTTACCTACCAAATTTCCATCAACCAATGCCTTTGCAGCTTTTAGGTCATTTGCATGACTCAAAATTCCACGACGAAGCATCATGCTCAATGTGGATGCACTCGTTGAACTATCTTTTTCAACAGGTAATCTACAGCAAAATGTACCCCTAGTGAGTTTCAAGATACGATGGCACGATCCATTCTCAGCTTCACGGGACATGAACAGATTTGGTTGTGATATCTAAATATGCACTGAACCACTGCAATTACCTTAGTTCGAAGTCATACGTGCACCTGAATGCCTGGAGGTTACTCAAGACCTTGCCCATCTTAAAATCACAAGGCCGCAAACTACTTGAAGTGATACTCGAGGACAAGGAAAAATTTCGACAAGTCCACCTGTCATAAACATAAAGCAATCATTCCCGGCTTACTTCTCATCCAAGTTTCCCCGATTCAAAACCAACAGTACCTCCTAGGACTGTAACATATATGGACAAGCAATCTCTCGTCAACATCAGCATCCACAACCGGTGCAGCATCAGCGACCACCTTTAACGTCTACAAGAAGCCCATCGATCATCAACTAACCAAACCTTAAACCTATAATGCACGTGAATCAAACCAGAGGGGAGCCATTACCATAAGTACCTGACAAAGAGTGATCGTGGAGTTCTTAAAGGCGCTATCGCTGACCCATACGTAAACCCCTATCACCTTCACCCCACCGACTAACATCCTCGAAACCTTCATTTCCCAAAATAAAAATTCACCAAAATATTGAAATAATCAGTTTCAGACAAAGGAAAAGAGAAAACCGCAAACAAAAGGGAAATCGGGAAACGAAAAGAGACCTGGCGGGCGTGTTCGGCGACCCAGTCATTGTCGATGGAGAGAGCGGGGGAATCGGCAGGCTGCGTCTTCGATTTGGATCCCTTCTTCTTGTCGTCGCGAGATGTGCCTCCGAGGAGAGAGCACGCGGGATCTCCGGCGTCGTTTTGAGGAGTTGGGATTAGGTCGTAGATGAACCCGCGGTCCAGTTTGGTGCTGATCTTGCCGATCACCAGCCCGACCTGAGAAACAAAGGGGAGAAGAAGTTAGGGAGGGGCAAATTGGTAATTTAAGAGAAGGGAGTGGGATCTGTTATACCTGGGAGGTAAGGCCGGAGCGGCTGATGAGGGGCAAATTGGTAATTTAAGAGAAGGGAGTGGGATCTGTTATACCTGGGAGGTAAGGCCGGAGCGGCTGATGCGCTCCTCCGCGGAGCTGAGCTGGGCTTCGTCGCCGACCACCGCCTTTACCATTTTGCCCTTTTGCTCTGGAATATTTTATTCTCTCTTTTTCTGAAAGAGAATCTCTTAATGGGCGACGGTTACTAGTGTAGCGAAGTTGTGGGCGCCGCGGGGTTTTCCAGCTCCGCGCGCCAGTTTGAGTTTGGGAACGACGCGCGTTCGATGCTTGGACGGTGACTGCAGCGGTCAAGCCACTGTATATTTCTTTGTTGGTTTAAATTTCTCTTTTTCCATGTATTTTTTCATCCCAATTATTTTTGGATTTTTCAGATTTAACAGAGTTCTAGTAATGGGATTATATGTTGTCTCTCATGCTTTGTTCATAAATGTTGAAATTATTTACGATTGTGTGTGTTTGTGTAAAAATGCATCTTTGAGTTTCGTATATAATTATAAGATAATATTGTATTAGAACAAATGGTTCTTGTATATATTATTTGTCTTCACACAACTTACGTGTCATTGCACATTAGTATAGTCAAAGTTGTACAAAATTTATTATCATAGGTCTTATTTTAATGGTAAATTTATACTTATGCTAGAACTTTGGAACTCTTGCTATTCTCTTAGTATCGTTAGTTCGAGTATTTTTTTGTTCTAATACGTCAAATTTAAGGATGTATATTGAGATTAAGACATTGATATTTGAGGGTGTAGTATAATTATTTATAAGTGTTAGGAATTCACAACTAGATTGCATATGGTTTTGAGATAGATATAAAATCTCTAAAAAAAATTTAACATGATATCAAAGTCGATTGATCGTAGTATTCTTCGATTAATCGTCATGACGTCGTACGTTAATAACAAAGTCAAAGTCCGTATAATTTTTAATCTAATGAATTTGGTTTGAATCACTAACAAACAAAAATTGTGCATAAAAAACCCCTGCCGGTGGGAAGCGGAAACCGTTATCAGCCACTTGACGTTGGCTGGAGTCTGGAGTCTGGACCATCCTGAGCTAATGACGGTGTAATTACAATATGCTGCTTGGACTTTGAACTTTGTAACACCTAGTTAATTGAGTTCCACGTGATTCCCACACGTATCTTAGCTGGTCACAACTATAGCAAATGTATTGGTTACTACTTAGGCTAAACAAAACTAGCTAATCTTTATTAACTGAGGTTAATTAAATAATAAAATGTTTGGATTTTTTATATAAGATTCCGCGATTATTATTTAGTAGAAAAATCAATTAATTTTTAGTATAATTGGGTAGTTAATCCGAAGCAACATTCGCGGCATAAAATTCGAGCTCTGGTGCCATGTGACAATTGCAAGTTTAATTCCAAATCCCATATGGAATAAATTGTCCGGTAGCTTTGAGACTAAAAAGGCCAAAACAACTGTCTCCATACAGGCAGACGTCACTACCCATCTAAGAAATAATAACCAAAAGATCTTGAAAAATCCCATTTAATCTCGTCCAATATTTCAATTTTTCATAGCCCATGAAATTGAAAATGATCTGGTGATTTACTTTCTTACCTAAAAGCAAAGTTGGGTTGGAAAATTATGTCTTTTGACGATTAATTTTATGTTATCTTTCCATACCAAATAAAATTCTCCGAGAAGTTAGTTTATTACTAAAATCTAATAAAGAAAAAGTGAAATTAGAATAAAGTTACCATTTGATCTTCTTATAGTCATTATCTACTCTTAAGTGCATCAATTGATACTCGTAATCAACCATCGTAGAAGTTTTCGATGGGTCACACATTATTATTCATTCATGCAACTGACGTGATCTACTTGCCCAAATTTCGCTAATATCCCATGATCTAAGTGTGTTCTTTAAACTAGTTGGGTATTGGGTATCAAATGACATATCAAATACAAATACGATATTCATTTACAATACACCAATGTACATTTCAAATTCATGTAATCCGTCTCATGATGATCAGATGTCGGTATTACCGAATCCATCCCTATTTTTAGGGGAATAAATCCATCCTTATCTTTTTTTTATCCTATTCCAAATCCTATTCTATTACATCAGAAATGCTTATGCCAGGAGTCGAACCTGAACTTCACCACACATAGGTGAGAATAATTTCACTGGACCAAATGTTCACTCGGCAATCCATCCCTATCTTGACATATACTGCATCCTTCAAAACAAAAAAACTCTCTTACTTTGTTTTCCACTTGTGAGAAAATACCACTTCCTACGCAATTTTCTCTGTTGTAGTGTTGTTAACTCAATCAAGTTTTTGGAACATTTTGCTAAGAAATCCTAGTATTAACTGGCAACAGCTTATATCTGTCCGGCTGTTATTGGTTGCCTTAACATCTGCCATCGATATATGGTAATATGGCATCAATATTTGAGATCTTTCCTCTAAATATATTATATGTAGTCGTCACTTGAACTGGGTTTAAAATTCAAAATGGTTTTCCGGACCAATATACTATAATTCTGAAATTGATAAAATAAGATTTATTTTGTTAAACTTACAAAATCCGTGTTTGACCATAATATAACATTAAACTTCTAGAAAAAAATAAAATATACCGATTATATAAAAAAGAAAAAAAAACATGTTTGCAATAATTGTAAAATATGGCAACAAATAAGAAAGTACTCAAATAACGACTTGGAAATAAGCATACCATAATTTTCCTTTTTTGTTCATCCAATTCATGAAGATAAGATTTTGATAACAGACGTTTCTAGACCGACTTTTAATCAAATTAAAAACATTAAAAAAGGAAAAAGAGTCCCACTTTCAAGCCTCCTCCCAAAACTTTCCTTCTAAAGTTCAAAACAGACGCGTCCTCCCTTGACTCCCTCGCCACCCCGTTAGTAAACCATGCATACTTAATTGATTTAAATTTAAATTGGATATCAATTTGATTAAATTTATTTTGTTTATATTTTAGTGTTAATTGAGTCAAAAAAGTTAAACTAAACAATAATAAAATTATTGAAGATCAATTGTTAAACACTATCTCATTCTATTGTTCAAATTCCAAACTGATTTTTTCAACACCACTTTATCTATAATCATGCGAAAACGACTGAAAAAATTATTATCCTCATTCTCAAGATCCTTTTTGTTGAAGTTGCTCAATAAAATTCAGGCGATAAAAATCAGTAGAGTAACCTATCTTAATATTTACGAATTCAAAAGAATAAATATTTTAATATGTGAGATATAAATATATAAATTATTAAGTTAAAAAAAAAACTATTGATGTGATTGTTGGTCCAAACCACATTTATAAGGACCAACCCACCCGACGACAATTCCTCAGTCGCTTCCAAATTCCACTCTCCTCCAAAACCCAATGGAGAATTTCTCCTACTCATCCTCCTACCCGGAGTCCGGCGAGTCCTCTCCCCGTTCCCGCGAAATCGACGACCAGACCCACTCCTTCGAGGAGCACCCTCCCCCCTCCGCCGCCGCCCCAGCAGCCAAGGCCAAGTTCCTCTGCAGCTACGGCGGCAGGATCCAGCCCCGCCTCCACGACAACCATCTCTCCTACCTCGGCGGCGACACCAAGATCCTCTCCGTCGATCGACACCTCCGCCTCCCCACGCTCATCTCCCGGCTCGCCGCCCTCTCCGGCGCCGACCCCAACGACATTTGCCTCAAGTACCAGCTCCCCGGCGAGGACCTCGACGCTCTCGTCTCCGTCACCGACGAGGAGGATCTCTCCCACATGATGGCCGAGTATGACCGCCTCGCTAAATCCTCCCCTCGTCCTGCCCGGCTTCGACTCTTTATTTTCCGGTCCGGGAACCGGAGATCCGGCGAGGTAACCGCCGATCTTAAGCCGGACCAGCAGTGGTTCGTCGACGCGCTTAATTCTCCTCCTCCTGCGACCATCCCTTCTCCCGCCGGCGCCGAAAACGGCAACGGCAATCCCGACTACCTCTTCGGCCTCGAGACCGGCGACCCGAAAATACCGGCGGAGAATGAGGAGGTTGTGCTTTTGGGAAACCCTAACATTAAGCCGGTTCAGGAAATTCCGGTTCCAGGTCAGGCCGGGTTCTTCCAGGAGCAACACGTGGCGGCTCCGCAGCAGCAGCCAGTGTACCTCGTACCGGCGACTGGTCCAGCTGGCGTCTACCCCGGTCAGATCGGTCACTACTACGGGCTGCCCACGACGGTTTACAACCCGGTGCCGTTTCACGCTCCCCCCAAGGGTAATTTCGTCCAAGTCGGGTTGGACACCGCTGGGAGGCAGTTTTACTACACCGCCGCGCCGCCGTACCAGGTGGTTTCGCCGGCGCCGGACGGGAGGAGCCAGGAGGTTGGCAGCGGCACTGCTCTACCCTCTCAAGCCTCTCCCGTGTGATCTTAATTATTATTATTAATCTGATTAATTAATTTGTTATTTTCCTTTTCGATGTCTTGGGGATTGCTTGCTTTATATTGATTAGTAATTAGTAATTGCCGGTTTAGTGTATTAATGGTGGGTTTAAGTTTTGTTTTAATTGGGTTTATGTTTTTTATTATTATTTTGGATTGGGTCAGGGAATTTTTCTGTTCTTACCGGTTTGGACTATGGCGTTACGTAATACTTATTGTTTTGTGTGTATATGGACGTGGAGTTGTTTAATTGAAATCTGTGGATTGATTTTGTGATTAGATTTTTTTTTTAAAGAATTGTGATTAGATTTTCTTGATCAGATTACTATAGTTCTGTTAATTAGTTCGATGAAATCGGGACCGTGTCAGTTTTGACACTTCGTAGTGAACTCAACGGGGGTTGACCAGTATATTCTATTGGGTGAGGAAATTGGCGAGAATATTCTAATCTATATATTTTTTGCTTAATTCAATTCAATGAAATCTATTTTTTGGTTTAATATCATTTTAAGAGGCTTAATGCATCAATCTTTATTTCATAAAACATCTCTTAGTATGATATTTTGCTATCCACCATCATGTTTTTCGAATTTTAATGTCGAATACCAGCGTGTCTCGTATCAGATATTGGGAAAAAATTACAAATGAATTAATTTTAGTAATAAAAAAGTTATATTTATTTGAAAATTGAAATCAAACTTAACAAAAGGAAAATAATATAATAAGAGAACTATTTACGAATAGGACCAAAAGAAAAAAACTAATTTCAATGACTGGGTAATTGCAATTGGGCGGATCTATGGCGGGAGTGGACATCTATTCTGGAATTAAATTAAACGGTGAGGTTTGTCTGCTACTCCCTTGCACCATGGCCAGCATATATTGGGGTTCGCGAACTACTGCGGTTGTCATATTTTTAAGGTAAAAGTTCACCTAGGTGCGTTGTATTTTGACCTGTTTCCAAGTAAATACCTATAATTTAAAAAGGTCATTTTGGGTCTGACTTCGTCCAATTTTTCCATTTCGGTCACCTGCGACCAGTTCGATTCAAAAATCTGAAGCTCGATTTTGCAATTCCAGTGACGAAGACGTGTGAAACTAGTATCCACACGTCAGGGACACTTTGAAGATTCAACCGTAGTCGACAATCGATGTTGAAAATGCCAGATTTGATCAGACCAAAACGAACAAAAATGAATCGAACAGATCAGAAGTGACCCAAATGAGAAAATGTGGACTAAGTTGGACTCGAATTAACATTTTTAAACCATAAGGACTTGGCTAGAAATGGTCAAACTATATAGTACTAAAGTGAACTTTTCCCTATTTTTAAACCATAGTGTCTCTTTACTTATCAACTTTTTAGATAAGTTGGAGGTTAACTGGAAAAAGGAGGGCGCATCTTTCTTTTCTGTTACGCTGTCAGCTGTTTTTGTTGATTGACCAACTAATTAATTCCATTGTCTCCATGTTAAGCAACCTTTAGATCATAATCATCAAACCGCATCGAACGGCTGTACAGGCTAATATATCATTTTTCTTTCTGAAAGTAACTATTTATTCTGTTTTCTTGGCCAAATGTACTTTACTGGGGTGTTTTATTTAGGAGTTACATCCTAACCAATGATTTTTAGACCACCGTAGGGCTTTTTGAATGATGTTTTTGTTGAAATTTTGATATCCAATACAGATAATAATTATTACCATATTACATGTGATTAACGTTATCTGTAACATTTGATATACTTTGATTGACATTCAGTAAAATAAAACTTTTACTTATAAAAAAATCTTAACCAATGATATTTATATCTATCAAAATTGAACTCAAAACATTCAAAAAAATGTATACTAGTAAGAGTTGGTCAAACAATACAAAATTTTAAGAAGGTATTAATTTTAAGCCTCACCAACGTAGAAAATAGTGAAAACTATTCTTAAAATAATACTCGATAATACTCAATTCTCAATATTAAAATTTAGACAAAATAACCGAACAACATCTGCTTAACCCAATAATATTTGTTCATCTACAAAAACCGCTTACCACTTACTTGTAACGTTGGGAGACCAACATTATTTTTGAAGTCGCATTTCTGGTTTTACAGTTGTAGGGTCGGAAATTGAACAAGAATGGAGGGACTCGCAATTTGCATGTGAAGCCCTTACTCCTCGCAGTGGTTTGCATGTGCATTAAATGCAGGTGGACATCGGCTCAACTCAACTCAACCCATTTCTCTGTTTTTTTTTTAATTAAACTGACAATTTGATATTTTATTTAAAGCCATTTTGACTTCAACAAGGGGTAGATATGCACTGTCGCCTTCTCACGTATTTAATCTTTATTTTCCCGTTACGTTGCAGTGTTTGCATAATAGAAAAATAATAAACCCATTTTCTTTCCTATCGTAAACCTTAAAAGGAGACGAGTACTAGATAATTATGGTTAAATCATTGCTCCAGAAGATTCCAAGTATTTTATTTTATTTTAAGTTGACGATACGACAATAAACAATTTGTTTACCCAAGTCTTGGCACATCCGCTTTGAAAACGCATGGGCCGCCGTTTGGCTTTATTATGAACGGCAATTGACTTTAACGATATATACTTAGATATACTACTAAGAATATAATTCTAGCTTAACCAATACATTTCTAAATAGATTTGTTGAAAAATGTACGAGTACAATTTACAAAGAATTTGTTGGAAAAAATTTGTTACCACTATAAGATACTAACCTTTTTTAATTGGAATTAATCTATTATTCAACCACAAAATTAATTTGAGTCACAAAAAACCATTGTCGTAGTGCTATCTTACTTTTTGTTTGGTAAAGTTTTAGCTGTATCAAAGTTTTGACGAACAGATAGCCGCGAGTTTTACTTTCAATTAACATTAGTAAAATTTACCTATTAAAAAAAGAGAGTATTCATCTGTCTCCATCAAAGACAAAAATGACAGTTGAAACTAATCCAAGTTTATAGAGAGTGTTTACTAAGGGTGTGTACAAACTAATCAAATTCACACCAGCATCCTAACTGCCCTCTAACTGGTTGCTTCATCAAAGACCATGTGCATCTGCACATGAGCACAGACCATTGTCAAAAACATGGAGCCTTGTGCTATCCCGGACGATGATTCGTCGACTTCGCATCATGGATAGTACTTTGATGAAGTCGTGGCAATCCTTGCACATGCTAGTACTCTTGATTACCCTTATCGGAGCGTTGCTGTGGACATTTAGCAACCCGAAAGCAATAGCAAGCTTCTCGCTGTGGTGACCACCGGACGACGATGCTTTGGTTTCCTGTTCGTCATCGGTAACGTCTATGTTCACTGAGGGTTGGTATCCGAATTCCTTGGCCTCCTCGAGCAGTTCCTCAAGCAGCGCGTAGGTTGCCGCGTTGTGCTGATCCCACTGGTCGTTCTCATTGAAATAGAAGGTTTTATCTTTTATGTTAATCCAGCTGCAATCCCTCCACCTCCTGGGTTTTTCCTGTTTCATCAACTTTCTCACCCTAGAGACATCTTTCCACCTCTCAGCGGATATGTACATATTCAGTAACGTCACGTAAGTCCTGTGATCTTTCGGCTTGAGATCAAGCAACTTCTCAGCAGCAAAGAAACCCATATCTTGGTTCCCATGAGTTCTGCATCCCGAAATCAATAGCATCCATATGAATTCATTGGGCTTTAGCTCCATCCCCTTGACAATATCCAAAGCTTCGTCCAGCCGACCCAGTCTGACAAACATATCAACTAGGCATCCATAGTGATCCAAAACCGGCTTAATTTTGTATTGCTTCTGCATCATCTCAAAGTATGCAAGGGCTTCATCAACCAGTCCACCAATACTACAAGCGGACAGTAAACTGACGAAGGTAACCACGTTTGGTGTGAGACCTGTTAGCCTCATGTCCTCGAACAGCTGCAGCGCTTGCCGAGATAGGCCGTGTTGTGCAAAGCAAGCGATCATTGAGGTCCAGGATATCATGGTTCTAGATGCCATTTCGAGGAAAGCTTGACTTGCTCGGTCAACACTCCCACATTTGTTGTACATGTTAACTAATCCAGTTCCCACGACTTCATCCGAGAGAAACCCAGACTTGATGACCTGAGCATGTATTTGCTCCCCTTGCTCTAGAGCTGTCATCCTAACGCACACGGTTAAGGCACTTGACAGTGTGAACAAATCAACTTTCATGCCTGATATGTTCAACTTCGTGTAAATGCGAAGTGCCTCAGCTCCACAATTGTGTGCCGCTAGGCCATCCTTTGCAAGCTCCATAGCATGTGCAAGGCCAGCTATCATAGAATTGTAAGTGACCAGGTTGAACGATTTCTCACCATCGAACATGGAACTCGCCTCATCTATACAACCACATCTGAGATACAAATACATGACCGAATTCTTTATCTTCATGTTTGATCCGCAGCCAAGCTTAATGCTCATGGCATGTAGTTGTTTGCCCAGCTCCAAGTATTGCCCACTACAACATAAGCTCAAGACAATAGCTAAGGTATATCGGTTAGGCTCCACATCATCAAGAAGCATATCAATGAAATACATTATGCCCCTCTTTGCTTTTCCATTGTCGCCGCACGCATTTATGACCCCAGTCCATGAAATGACATCCTTTTCCTCAATCTTGGAGAAGGCTTTAACCGCGTGACCCAACTTCCCAGATTTCGAGTACATGCTACACAGAGCATTCCCAAAAGACGTGATGTGGTCCGCCCTGTATTTCATCATAAACCCATGAACCTGCCTCCCCAACTTCAGATTGTTCAAAGAAGTACAAGCATTCAGAAGTAACCCGAGAGTGAAAAACGTAGGGAAAAAACCCGTCTCCAACATCTCCACGAACACGTCAACAGCTACCTCCGGCTTGGACTCCTGAACGTTACCCATCATCAGGGTATTCCACGCAGCAATATTCCTCCAAGGCAGACAGTCGAACGCTTTCCTAGCATGTCCCATGGATCCAGACTGCACATAAACATTGACAAGAAACGTCATCGTGAAGTTATCTCCGTGTATCCCCGTCTTTATCATGTGAGCATGAACCATTTCGGTTAGTCGAACGGACTTCTTCTCGACGCAATGCTCCAGCAGAGGTGAATAGTAAAAAGGCTCAACCTGTCTTCCCTCTCCCAACAAAGACAGGGCCTTACTGACCCCAAGTAGCTTAGTTTGTTCTCCTCCTCCTCCTCCTCCTCCCAAGTGAGTGCTTATAGGCCCCCTCCGATACGAAACGACATTGGACTGCCAGAAACAACAAATTTCATCAACCAAACGTCATTTGTCGGGTGGTACAAGGTGTATATGATTTGGAGGTCCAGGGTTAAAAAATCTCTAAAAAAAAGGTGTTATTTTAAAAGGGTTTGCGATTTGACGAAGTTCCATGGTTCAAATCTCGGACAAGGTTAACAAATTTCATCACACTATATCAGGACAAGTATTGAAGCAAACACCACAGTCTAATGAGTAACTTGGCTTATTAGAATCATGAAAATTCACTAACACCCAGAAATAATCTTCCCACCACTATCCTTACACAACTCACAAGTCACCGTTTTTAAGTCCATTAGAGGGCTCACAGCAAAGGAAGAATAATCAATATAATCAGCTTCTGGCGTTTAAAGATGGGGAATGGGAACCCAGAAAAAAAAAAGAAGGACACGTGTAAACCTTATCGGAGGCGAAGTGGGGAGGAGGAGAAGGTTGGTGGTGGTGGTGCCTCTTGAGGTCGGGTTCGAGGTTGATAGTGGTTGGAAGCGCGACGGAAGGCAGAGACGCCATTTTTCCAGAGTGGAGCAAGTAGTTGGTGGCCCACCCAAGCCGCTCTACTTCACTTGTGGATTGGGAATTGTGGAGGGAAGAGGCTCAGTGAACCATCATTGGTCCTATCTGAACCGTTTCTTGATAATTAACGGCAGGAAACTGTTGCCTGCATGTCTTAGCCGGGCCCACTTGTTTTTTTCATTTTGAAGTTTAAGGCTAAATCATAAATTAGTTAGAACCATTTAAATTCCGGGTATGGGATAAATTTCATAAAAATAATAACTAATCCTTATAAGGATGCTAACAATTTTGCAAACGAATCCACCACGGGGCCATTTTAATTCATTTGATAAAGTAGAAAGCAAAACTAGTTTCCCTCCGCGCCACCCCACGGTGGTAGTCTTGATGATACGATATGCGATATTTATTAGTATCATTTTCAGGTGATCGAATTTTACTTGGCTATTAATCTGTTTGATTAAAAAATAAAATTTTTCCATCCCCCAAGATCGTTGAAATTTCGCAGGACATCAGCATGAGAAAAAAAAAAATTCAAGTCCACCGTAATCCATTGAAGATTAAACTCTTAAGATCTGCCCTTGACACACATTCGAGCTGAAGCTAGTTGTGGCTCTTGTACCTTATTGCACTTCTTAGATTGTCAAATGGAGCAATGTGGTATCCCAAAAACATCACAAGACAACAGTGTATCTGCAAGAGCAAGAAGAACAATTATGGTTTTCTTTTATAAAGAAAGATAAATTACGTTTGGACAAACAATATTAGGGAGATGTACGGTAAGGGAATGTTAATTCATCGATGGTAATCTGTTCAGATACAAAATTATATATGCGAGAGTTCAGAAGAGTAATTAGAACTTTCAAAATACAAAAGTACCACAAACAAGAGTTAGATAATAGAAGCTTCGTTATTAGCTAGCTTCACAAAGTTACCATGCAGCGACATACCTATGATTATCAGACGTATCTCAATCCTTATATTTCATTGTTTCCTTCTCAAACCCAACAGTTGGAAATTGCTTGGCATACTCCTCAACATCGTGCCGGAGCTTTTCGATCTCGGATTGGACTCCAGCATCAGATGTCATTGTTGTCACAAAATCCTTCAACTTTGTCCCTAGATATCAGTGTGATGGAATAAAGCTGTCGTCAACATGCCACTATATACCTCTACAGTAGGATTAAAAATACACAAATAATATTGCTACTACACCGAAACAAAGTTTCTGGAGATCAAACAACCTGTAGTATCTGCCTTGATCTTAAGTGCTAACTTCACAGCTGCGTCGAAGAAGTCTGCTACTTTTACAAAGTCATCTTCGACAAACCCTCTGGATGTGAGGGCTGGGGTCCCTGAACCAACATAAGGAGAGGGAAAGTTAGTAAACAAAAATGGAAAACCCAAATAAAATTGCAAGATAAGATGAGGTGCAAGGTGTAGTTACCCATGCGAATGCCACCGGGAACCATAGCAGATACATCCCCAGGAACAGTATTCTTGTTAGCTGCTATATGAACTAATTCCAAAACCTTCTCAACTCTTGACCCATCTATGCCCTGCAGAAAAAAATAAAAATGAGAAATCACTTCCTTCTGTACTGGTTAAATTCTTTCCAACCTGTCCTATGCAAAGAAACAAGAACACCAATGGACTCTCCTCCATATGCATAATTTGGAAAGTCTACTGACTAACACATATACACACATGCACACATATCTGTCAACGTTGCCACCAAAAATTTGAAACATTCAGAGACAACTATATTGCGGTATTATCTTATCGCAATGATATGGTCATCAATGCCACATCAATCGACACATTACAAACATAGCAATGAACTTTGTTGACGAACTCAACCAACCCCATGGGCTATCGCACTAAGATTTTTGGTTGCCTATAAGGTATAGAGTAGATTAATCCCATGTCCATTGTTGTTACACAATTTCCCATTTCATGGCTCGAGAAGCAAAGATGCCCATGAAAACTGAAACCAGATAGCCTTCTGTTGAGAATGTGTGCTCAACTTCACCTACCTATTGTTTTGAGTTGCATATGGAGACTTTTTAACATCGGCATTGTCATTATTTAATGTTTTGTAATAGTTCACACTGGATTTGGTCTATCACCTACTAGGGAAACTATATGATCTAGGTTCTCAATCTAGTGATTCACACTGAACTTTGGTAGAACTTCAAAAATATTGAACTAGTCATTTGAAAAAGAACTTTACAATATAAAATATATAACGTTTTAGTGTTTACCTTGTTTCTTAGATTCACCAGGACTAAATGATTGTCCGTTCCCCCAGATACCAAGTCATAGCCCTTCTCAAGTAAGCTCTGCATGCAAATAGATATTTAACTACAACGTTGAGAATCAAATACTAAGCTACCATCACTGAATTGCCAGGCAGACTCCATTAGACATACCTGAGCGAATGTGGAACAATTGTTGAGAACTTGCTCCTGGTATGCCCTGAATTCAGGAGTTTTAGCCTACAAACAACAACATCAAATAAATTCCAGTCATCATACACTCAGAAGATGTGACCTTTAAGAGAATTCCGTGCACCACCAATTAATAACTATTGCATAATTGGGCTAGGTAGGAAGCCAACCTGTCTAAGAGCTACTGCCAAGGCAGAAATGGTGTGATTGTGAGGACCACCTTGAAGTCCAGGGAAAACTGCCTGATTAATTTTGTCTTCGAGGTCGTACATGACCTGCGAGATTTTTTCAATTTTGAGTACCTCAATCTGGACTTACTTGTTTTAAAGTTGCTACATAAATATAACAAAATACCCCTAAATGAATACAAAATGAAACTTTGGATGCAACAATTAAGTTTGGCTTACTTCTTTCCCTTGCTTGTTAATTTCTTTCACACCCTTCCTGAAAAAGATCATAGCACCACGTGGACCACGGAGTGATTTGTGTGTTGTTGTTGTCACAACATCCGCATACTCAAAAGGGGATGGAATAACTCCAGCAGCAACTAAGCCACTAATATGTGCCATATCAGCCAACAAGATTGCCTTTTGCTTGTCACATACCTTTGATAAAGATTAGTAAAAGATGCAAACAATCTATTAGCTGCACAGTTTACAGAAAACACTGAACAATGAGATACACCGATGATAAGTACAGCTGGTTGACAGTAGCCAAGAAGGTTTACCTTCCTAATTCGTGCATAGTCATAAATCCGTGCATAAGCACTTGCACCAGCTACAATAAGTTTTGGCCTGAAGAGTGTGGCACTCTTCTCCAACTGCAACGAGTATTAGTTTACCACATAAGTAGTTGGACGAGAAGCATTTTTTAGAGTGGGCTTTGAAAAAACCCAAGTCTAAGGAAGGGCCTTTCAACCCAAAGAAGACATCAAAGTTAACCATATTGATAGCGGTAACACTGTCTGTCAACTAAAATGAGCAACATCTTCTAAGATCATGTTCAGAAAATTGAAAAAAATAAGCAAGTTTCAAATAGATCAAAATTTCATCTACCTGCTCATAGTCAATGTAACCAGTAGTTTCATCCAACCTGTATGGCATTGTCTCAAAGAATATGGAAACAGCAGAAATTTTCTTCGTGTCTGTCTGCATAATGGCAACACAAAGTTCTATCAGAACACCATACTAGAGCTGTTGTGCAGCAACAAAATAGCGACTTCAAAATAGCACAGAATGGAAAAAAGGATTTGACTGATCTGGAATCATGAAGGCGTGAGGGAAATCTCTCAAACATAGGCAAGCATGGGTTGACATAAGTATTCAAGACTGGAAACCAGAGATTCAGAATAATTTGAGCACCTGATAACCATGTGAAAGATGTCCACCATGCGGTAGGTCAAGTGCCATGATCCTCTCATGAGGTTTTAACAGTGCCGTGTACACTTGAAAGTTAGCAGGGGATCCAGATAGTGACTGCACATTGACTGCAATAAACAAGGGTATTTGCTGTCTTTAACAACAAAAATGGTTATCGTACACATTTCTTACTGTGTTCAACAAAGTTATTGCTTATCAGATACTAATAATGCAATCAGTCATCTAAGAAGAGTGTAACGCCTCTATAACAGCAGTATCATTTCAACAAAAAACAACCAAACTAGAGGAAGCTATTTTGTGCAAGACCTTTGCCAAACATCAACACAACACTTATGCAGCAGAATTTCAATGTTGCTCGTGCACAATGACACATTAAAACCAATATCTGAGTGAATCATATCATGGCAAACCTAGCCACAAACTCATCTTACCTCCCCATTTAGCAGGATCCAGCTGGAAAGCTTCCAACGCACGTGTTTGGCATAACCTCTCAGCCATGTCAATGTACCTGACCACACACAACATAGCCTAGGTAAATCGACCATCTGTGCATACAGAAACAAAAAGTTGCATCAAATCTGATCGCATCAACAAGGTAAAACAATCTCACGCACTCGTTTCCACCGTAGTATCTGGCACCGGGATACCCCTCGCTGTACTTGTTGATCATAACAGAGCCAACCGCTTGCATCACAGAGACCGAAGTGAAATTCTCGGAAGGTATCAATTCCAGCCCCTAAATTTATACAACAACAGAACCTTTAGCATTGGTTATCCAAAAAATGACACCGCGTTTGTAAAAGAGAAAAGACACGGTTATAACTTATACCTTCCATTGCCTTGCTTTTTCGAGCTCGATAATGTCGGCGATTTCCGGATCGATCTCCTCCAGCGGCGAGTTGAGTTGTTTTATCCACTAAACTCGAAAATATATATATATAAAAAATGATCAACGATCACAGATCTTAAATAATTAAATTAAGAATAAAAAGCATATCTCCGAAATCGAAACCAACCGTCGCACGAGCCTTTTCCTTGTCGGGCGCCGGTTGGCTAGCGAGCGAGGACTGCTTCAATAGCGAGTAAATCAAAAAAACCGAATCAATAAAACCAGCTGAGAATATCTAGATATAATTAATTAAATAATTAAAGGACGGGAAAGATGTAGAATGACCATGCGATAAAGGTAACCGCCGTTGGCGAAAGGCCTGAGGACGTGGTTGTTGAGGGAAGCGGAGAGCTGCCTACGAAGAGCCATCGCCATTGTGTCGTTTTGGCCTCTCACGAAACACGAAACGCAGGAGCGGCTCGTGTGTGTGCGCGCGCGCGCTTGTGTTGGAGGGAGCGAGAGAGAGAGAGAGAGAGAGAGAGAGTTGGTGAGAAAAGAAGAGGTAAACTTTAACTTTTTAAGCGTATTGGGAGTTGGGAGGGTGAGTGCGGTGGTGTGTTTGGTGGTGACTGAGACGGTTGTTTGTTTCCGTTGGTTTAAAATTTAATTAATTTGCAGGAGACAAGTGATGGGTCCCACAGCGGATCCGAGTTTTTTAATTTTTTTGGAGGTTGGTTGCTTGGCCCATGATGTACACCCCACTTTTTTTGGGAAGGTCCATGATCTACTTTGTATTTGCAATTCAGTAGTTGTTTTTTTTATATTATTTTGTCCCATGGACCATGGTTAGGCAATTTAGATTTTTGATAGTTGTGAAGAAGTAAGTGATTGGAGTAGGTGCAATCTTAGAGGTTGGATTGAGTTACAGAACAACATTATTCAGAGTGAAATGGTGACGGTTAATTTAGGGTATTTAAATATGCATGTATTTTGGACGACCGAGAAATTTTACACTGAGACCTAATGGAGTATTTTTGATATTATTTTTCATGTGTGCACCTCTTGATTTTTCCAAATCGATTAATATTCCTCTCGTCAATGAAAATCATGTATTAATTATATCTTTTATATCTTCTTAATGGCAATTAATACACTAAAATGTCAATAACATGACACGTATTCATCGTATAATTTGTTTCTTAATATAAAAAATATCATAAAAATAAAACTATAAAAAAGTGAGGAAAAAAACATAGCCAGAATATCATATCCTAATGCAGTAAACACTGATATAACATGCGATGAAAACTAGTACATCAACTCATCAAGCGACTTGGTGTGGTACTATTTTTTGAACAACCATACATTGTAATAAATTTAAGTTTTCAAATTTGTCTCATGCATTCTATGAAATTATTTATTTTTCATTTAACGTGCCTAACTTAATCTCAATTGTTTGTGTTGTGCTACGAATTCTGACTCAAAATTATACATTTGACGATGCTACCAATCTATCTCCATACTACGTACAATGCAACTAACACTATGACAAATACTAAATTTTAAATTCTGGACCTCCTAACATTAGATTACAAATCATACAATGCAACTAACACTATGGCAAATACTAAACTTTAAATTCTGGACCTCCTAACATTAGATTACAAATCATTTGGCTCATGAAGCCAGTCATGGTCCATATAATACTCAAAACATGTTAAACATAAAATAAAATTTATTTTTCTGTTCCATGAATAGAATCAACACAATTAACAAAAGACATATAATTTAGCATTTCAAGTGTACTAATGATACTAAAAAATATCCATTGAAAACTAAAATAAGCACATCCATAATACGTCTTGAACAACATTAATAATTTTTATAGTAAATTTTAACACTGCACTCATGTCAAAACTTAAATTTTGGATTTCCAAAATATTTACAACTTCTTATACCATTGGGCTACAAGTCCTTTGACAACAACATTAGTATTTAGGGTGGTATATAATGTGTTAATTTAATTTTAAGCGTGGTATATTAATGTTAATCTATTCAATTAGTTAAAATTTGGTAAATCCTTATCCTTGCCCATTTTTTTAATTTTTTTAAAGTTGTGTTGATCGCACAATAAGTACGTTGCCGTTTTGGGTGTTTGAGTACCAGTGTGGAAATCCATTTCTATATAAACAATGCTCGGGTGTTTTACTTTTTCATTTACTCTTTGTTTTGAAAAGTGAAAACGAAGGAATATGGAAGGCAACGAAAGATAAATAGAGAAAGTTGGAACAAATTAACTTTTTTTTTTGAGGGTGAACAAAAAAATGGAAAGAATCTGAATAGAATCGAAAATGGAAAGAATGTTTTCTTTTCTAACTAAAACCAATACTTCCAGATTGGCGAGACAGTAAGATGAAAGAGAAAAAATAATTTAAAAAATAATTTACATATTCTCCTTTTTACTTCTTTCAATTTTTTATTTTCCAAACCATAAAATAAACACTAATATATTATATTGGACAAATTATAATCTTTCAAATAATATTTTGTAGTCCGTACTTGTTGATCAACTAACATTAGGATCCATGACTCTGTTATTGTTAAAAAAATTAGTCTAAGTGCCTCAAAAAAATACCCTTGATATTTAAAACTTACTCTTGTTTTCACAGATGACCGCAGAAGCATAATTTACGAGGAGCTACAACTGTATATAGTTTTTCTGAGCCTAACTTATATTATGCTTTTCTTAACATTTTAAGGTTAATATCGAATAAGTTCTTTTATATAAATAATACATTTGTTTATAAATACACCCCACCCGGACATAAACCGAACAAAATTTCACCCATAATCTCTGCAATACACAAAGATGGGGACCGAAGAAATAGAAGCGGCACCCTTTCCACTCCCTAACGAAGACGACCAGTCGCCCATAGAGGAAGTCCGGTTGACCGTCCCGAACACGGACAACCCGTCGCTCCCAGTATGGACCTTCAGGATGTGGCTCCTGGGGATCATCTCCTGCTGCCTCGTGTCCTTCCTCAACCAGTTCTTCTCTTACAGGAACGAGCCACTCGTGGTCACCCAGATCACCGTACAGGTGGCGACTCTCCCCATCGGACGTCTCATGGCCGCCGCGCTGCCCCGGAGGAAATTCCACGTGCCGGTTATATGGCAGGTCAGCCTAAACCCGGGACCGTTTAACTTGAAAGAACATGTGATGATTTGCATCTTCGCCAACGCCGGTTCGACGTTTGGTAGTGGGACCGCTTAGGCCGTCGGGATCGTCAATATTATTAAGGCGTTTTATCACCGGAATATTTCCCCCTTCTCCGCCTGGATTCTTATTATCACTACTCAGGTGAAATAAAAATATATTTTGTGATATTTCGATAATGATATGTTATGTTTTAGTGATTCGATTATTCATATTAAGATAATAATACTTTTTTTACACACATATGAAAAAACTATAAAATTAAACACGCGTAGTCTATTTTTTGATTTTTTTTAACTCACAAGACGTTACGATTATTCCTTTAAAATAATTAATGGTCGACTAATAGTTTTGTAGTGTTATTACTGGTGCAGGTTTTAGGGTATGGTTGGGCCGGACTATTGAGGAAGTACGTTTGTAGAGCCGGCTCACATGTGGTGGCCGGGAACCCTCGTCCAAATATCGCTATTCAGGTGCGAATTTTGTGCCTCTTCAGTTGTAATCACAGAAAAAAGACCTTCCTCCCACCACAGTTGTATTTCCAAATTTGATTTATGTTTACTATGTTTTGACGGTGCAATAAATGCTGTGCATATATAGTTATTATGGTAAGCCAAAATAAATATATAGTTGTTACGTTCCTTTCAACAACTAATGACTCCAGTCTGAAAGACTATTGAAAGCATTAAAGTATGTATCGTTACGACTATAGAAAAAATTAGAGTTTCCCTAAGTAAGAAACTTATAAATTTTATTAAAAACATTTGACTTTAATTCTTAGAAATAAAAATGATTTTGGAAACATTGCTAAATAGGACAGACATTTCAAATATTAAATATATTGTATTTGTATCCTAACCTGACTGATTGGATTGTTGTCCGGTCCAGTCCGATGTTCTTTACCACATAATCAGTAAAACATCAATTAATTCTAAATTTACTCTAACTTTATTGCAACAATTGTTTTATAAATACACAAATTAAAACTTAATAAATTATAATCTTACAAACTCTGTAAAAAATAAAAATTAATTTTTTCGGCATCTGCAGCATCTATCTGAATGGATGAGATGAACATATTAGCTCTGTCAATTTTCCATGAAAATGACTAATATTGATATTTAGATCCAAATTAAAACAATGCTCACATCAAAGAATGGAACTACCAAATAAATTCATTTTTTTGACAGGACGCTCCACGAGAAAGAAGACGAAGAAAACGAGCATCGGATGTCGCGGGTCAAATTCTTCGTAATAGCTCTAACATGCAGCTTCATATGGTACGCTCTCCCCGGCTACCTCTTCCGTACACTCACAAGCCTAGCGTGGGTCTGTTGGGCCTTCCCGAAGTCAGTGACGGCCCACGAGCTCGGCTCCGGGATGAATGGACTCGGCCTCGGAGCCTTCACGATGGACTGGTCAACGGTGGCCTCCTTCCTCTTCAGCCCTCTCCTCAGCCCCTTCTTCGCCATCGTCAACGTCCTTATCGGGTACGTGGTCGTCATGTACGTGGTGATCCCGCTCTCGTACTGGGGCCTCGACACGTATGGCGCCAAGAAGTTCCCCATCTTCTCCTCCGACTTGTTCGACGCCGGTGGTCAGAAGTATAACATCTCGGCCATAGTCAACGATAAGTTTGAGCTGGACTTGCAGCAGTATGAGAAGCTCGGGAGAATACACTTGAGCACGTTCTTTGCTCTTACGTACGGCTTCGGATTCGCTGCTATTGCATCCACATTGACCCACGTCGCGTTGTTCCACGGGAGGTAAGCAATATTTTGTAGCATAGTGAATGAGACCGGGAAGTTTTGGATTTTCAGAAGAGAACTGGCGTACGATAATAGAAGAAAGTAATGTCTTTAGGAAATTTTCAACACTTTAATGACATTGGTATAGTGCACTGTGCACATTTGATGTAGTCTTTTGATGAATAGTGGAATTTTACACAATATTTTTGACGTTTAAACCTCTGCATGATTTGACTTTCTTATTATCGCTATGTTATTTTGATTGATATGGAATTATGCAGGGAGATTTATGATCGGTATCGGGCTGCTTCGAAAGGGGAGGATGATGTCCACACAAGGCTGATGAAGAAGTACAAGGTCATACCAACATGGTGGTTTTATGTGCTTCTTGGCGTGACAATTGCTGTCTCCCTTGTTCTTTGCACTGTCCTGAAGAAGGACGTCCAAATGCCTTGGTGGGGACTTCTTTTCGCGGCTGGCCTCGCCTTCGTTTTCACTCACTGCTACTACAAATCAGGTGATTGAGGAGTCTAATACTCTTTTAGGTGTCGTACTTAATTGACCACTTCTTTCGCCGATCTCTTGAGTATGTTTACTTTTAATTGACTTGAACTATAGACACCAGGACTTAATATCATCACCGAGTACCTGATGGGGATTATATATCCCGGGAAACCAATTGCCAACGTCTGCTTCAAAACTTATGGGTACATGAGGCATGTCTCAGGCAATTTCTTTCCTCAGCGATTTCAAACTGGGCCATTACATGAAAATCCCTCCAAGGTCCATGTTCCTTGTTCAGGTATTCATAGCATTCACATCTTATATTAGGTATGATACGCTTTTTCAAACGAAATTTATTATACTGAAATTTATATTAACTCGATGTTCTTTTAAGTACCATGAAACTATATTAATAAATTTAATGTGGTATATCGGAATCCTTCATGTCATTTATATTATAATCCACTGATTGTTGATTCATGATATGAATTTCAGTTCATCGGCACAATAATAGCCGGAACGATAAATAGTTATGGAAATATAGATAATTGTTATTTAAATTAAATTTGGACAATTAGAAACTAATCAAAACATTAACGAAAAGTCGAATTTTAAATTTTCTTTTGAGCATTTTACTTATTGTTTGGATTTTTTTTTTATAGCTAGTTCCATTCCTTTTTTACTAGCATTATAATTAATGAGATGAACCACTAAAAATATTTGCTACCTTTACAAATCTTCAAGATATTTGTCAATTTTTTTTTGCCAAATCTTTCAAATTCACCATATCATTGAAAAATATAATTATTTCACTAATTTAATTTCTGAGCATTCAAAAGATTTTAACAACAATGAACTATTCTAACAAATGTGTTTAAAATATTAATTTAACCTAAATGTTATAACCGCCGCTGAAAACGAAATTATCTCATATTTAACATCGTATACATCTATACCCCATAAATCCTCAAAATTAGCTAGACCCGTTAATAAAGATAAATACAAAAAAATCAGAGAATATTTTCTTCCCAAAATAATCGAATCGGTATCCTCAACTAACTAACCAACAATATTCCTACTTAAAGCTTCTAGAGACCAAAGAGAGTGCATGTTCAGAAAAGACTGAAAAAACCGCCACACTCGCATGGCTCTTCCCATGGAGATAGAATCCCACGCCGACGACGAGCATCCCCAGAAGTCATCCTTTCGGGAAGATGTTGCCGACGAGGACGTCTCGCCGGTGGAGGAAGTCCGGCTGACGGTCCCGAACACAGACGACCCGTCACTCCCGGTGTGGACGTTCAGGATGTGGTTCTTAGGGATCCTATCCTGCATTGCCCTCTCCTTCGTCAACACGTTCTTTGGGTACCGGACGGAGCCCCTAACAGTGTCGATGATCTCCGTCCAGGTCGCGACACTTCCCATCGGGAAGTTCATGGCCCGTACCCTACCCAAGACTCGTTTCAGGATCCCCGGGTTCGGGGACAGGATGTTCTCCCTCAACCCGGGACCCTTCAACATAAAGGAGCACGTGCTGATTTCGATCTTCGCCAATGTCGGAAGTGGTACGGCCTACGCGATCAGTATCATCGACATCGTGATGGCGTTCTACAAGAGGAAGATCTCGTTTCTCGCCGGTTGGATCCTTGTTGTCACCACTCAGGTGACTAATATTCGGATTTACGATATTTGTTTGAACCCGAAAAATATTTTACGTTCGAATTGTTTGTTATTTATTTTTGTCGATTTTTTGAGCAGGTGTTAGGATACGGTTGGGCCGGGATTATGAGGAAGTTTGTGGTGGAGTCGGCTCAGATGTGGTGGCCGTACAGTCTCGTTCAGGTTTCATTGTTTAGGTGAGCCGACCGATTTTTTTTATTTCGATCTTTGGTTTTCAAATTGGAGCAATTTCTTCTGTGAGTTTTTGCAATTTTGTTGATTAATTCTATAATTATGACTATCTACTCCAGATCTAGAATAGTTCAAGTTTTCTTTTTCGAAAAAAAGACAATATTGATTATATCTAAGAGTGATTTGTCTTATATTCATAAATATAAAATTTACCCACTTGAACCAATTCAGTTTTGCTTTGTGAATCTTTATGTCGTTATACACGTGGCGGGCTCCATTAATTGATACACTGTTCTCTCCTTTAATGTGCGTTGATGACCTATAATTTCACCTGGTCAGAAAATTTGGTCTTTTTAGTCCGATTTAGTGCTGGGATTAATTAGATCTGTCAATCTAGAACTACTATTATTAATGTCAACAGTAATTACGTTTGTAGTTTATTACGGTTAGGATCTATGTTATTAAAACTTGTTTGATAGTGTTGGAACTCTAAAAATTCGAATCCGAATTATTGGCAGGGCCTTGCACGAGAAAGACAGCCAGCGAATGTCAAGGGGAAAGTTCTTCCTGATTGCACTAATATGCAGCTTCTCATGGTACACATTCCCGGGCTACCTCTTCCCAACTCTCTCAACCATCTCATGGCTCTGCTGGGTTTTCCCCAAGTCCGTGACCGCCCAGCAGATCGGCTCGGGTATGAAGGGCCTTGGTGTGGGGGCCTTCGCGATCGACTGGTCCGTCATAGCCTCGTTCCTCGGGAGCCCCCTGATCACTCCGCTCTTTGCGACGGTCAACATTGTCGTGGGATACATGCTCCTTCTCTACGTTGTGATTCCGTTCGCGTACTGGGGCAACGACATGTACGACTACCGGAAGTTCCCGATCATATCGTCGCACTTGTTCAACAGCAATGGGCAGCTGTACAATGTGTCTGCCATTGTGAATGACAACTTTCAGATAGACCTTGCTGCTTATAAGGAGCAGGGGCAGATCCACCTCAGCACATTCTTTGCGTTCAGCTACGGGATTGGCTTTGCGGGGATCATCTCTACGCTCACCCACGTAGCCCTGTTTAACGGAAAGTAAGAAAATGTCACCAGTGTACATGTCAGGAATTAAACTCTGTGACACGAATTTGTAATTGACAGGATTGTTGTTGTTGTCGTGTTATAGAGAGATAATTCAGCAGTTCAAGGCTTCTTACAATGAGCAAAAGGCAGACATCCATACGAGGTTGATGAGGAGGTACAAGGACATACCGGTTTGGTGGTTTCTCCTGATGCTAGTACTCTCCATCGCGCTCTCCCTCGTGCTCTGCATTGTCATGAAGGATCAGATACAGATGCCCTGGTGGGGTCTTCTCTTTGCCGCCGCTCTCGGGTTCATTTTCACCCTTCCTGTCAGCGTCATAACCGCCACGACGAACCAGGTAAGTGTTTGCATCAAGTAACCATTCCGATTTGATCAGCTTGGTAGCTTGTTTTCAGTGGTCTCATTTGAGGTTACCTCGGCTTAATTTTTCGTTGTCTACAGACCCCAGGGTTGAACATCATTACCGAGTATATAATGGGAGTGATGCTTCCTGGTAGACCAATTGCCAATGTCTGCTTCAAGACATACGGTTATATTAGCATGGCTCAGGCAGTTTCCTTCCTCCAAGATTTCAAGCTAGGCCACTACATGAAAATCCCACCGAGATCCATGTTCTTAGTACAGGTATGTAAACTTATACTTTATTCAAATTTTCATAATTTTACATAAAAGGAAGGAAAGATCAAACACATTAACACTGTTTGCTCTCTGTTTTACTTCAGCTGATAGGTACGATTATATCAGGAACCGTGAACATCTGCGTGGCATGGTGGCTACTGACGAGCATCGACAACATCTGCAATGATCAACTGCTCCCTCCGGACAGTCCCTGGACATGTCCGAGCGACCGCGTCTTCTACGACGCTTCCGTTATCTGGGGTCTGGTTGGACCAATCAAGATCTTTGGCCGCCAAGGGAACTACTCCGCGCTGAACTGGTTCTTCCTAGGCGGGCTCTTAGGCCCCGTCGTGGTGTGGCTAATCCACAAGGCATTCCCGAAGCAGAAGTGGATCCCTCTGATCAATCTCCCAGTGCTGCTCGGCGCAACAGGGATGATGCCACCCGCGACCACCGTGAACTTCAACTGCTGGATTGTGCTCGCGCTGATCTTCAATTGCATCGTGTTCAAGTACCACAAGAGATGGTGGCAGAGGTACAATTACATCCTATCGGCCGCGCTGGATGCAGGTTTGGCCTTCATGGGGGTGCTCTTGTACTTCACCCTTACAATGCAGAACATCAGTATAGACTGGTGGGGCAGCCAAGGAGAGCGCTGCCCGTTGGCTGGCTGCCCTACTGCCAAAGGCATAGTTCATGAGGGCTGCCCTGCTTATTAAGTAAGTTCTACAGCAGAATTATCAATGTTTCCTTAGGTTGACGACCTTTTCCAACTGTAAATATAATCCAGGCAGTTTGTGGATTTTATTTCTGTGAGTATACGCATCTCTCTCTCGCTCTATTTGTAATCGACTCTTGTTCTGTTTTAATTCCGAATGCGAATTATCTGAATTTATTATCCAAAATATCATCAATTGTTATTTTTCACTATGTATTCATTTTACCCTCTTCAATCTTCTTGTTGAAGGTGTTTCTTCACTCTGCAAATAACCCCTCTTGTTAAAATTTGATGTCCAATCACTTTTAACTAAAAAGTCACAGTGAAGTACCAAAGTGAAGTTTCTTGTTTCTCGTAAAACACCAAAAAAACCTTTCTCTCTCAAAAAACCTAGCCGCCAAGTAGATAACCTCAGGTAGGGGGGAGCTCATACTGGGCCGATCTCCCTCTTGCTCTTCACCCTTTGCTCTTCACTCTGCACGGCGGGCCGGTCCTCAACTGCGCTTCCACGACTCCTTGAGAACCCTGTTCGTCGTTTGTTTTTCTTTTTCTTTCTGTTTGTTTCGTCCCTGTGTCCTGCTTCTTCCGTTGAATAACGGAGTGAGTCTCTCCTTGTGAGAGTTTTCGTCTCCCCTGGTGAGAGTTTATTTTGGTTGTTTGTTGTTTTTCCAGTTGTTCTAGTTCGATTTGGATCTCTATTTTTGTTTAGCGGTATACTGCATGGTCACTAATGAAAAACTACATTTCTGGAAGAAATCTTTGCGAAAGATGGATTATCGCTCCCATCCATGACCAGATCCAGATTGGGAAGTACCATAGCGAAGGGGCTGAAGTGTATTTATTGTTTTTTCGTACTGCACTTTGTAGATGTCGGATGGCTTATTATGAATGAATGAAGTTTCTTATTCTAATAAAAAAATTACCAAACTGACAATTACCATATCCTCATCAACTACCATTCGTTTTCACTCTTTTTCTAGCCAGGTTTCAGCTTTAATCAAATTGTAAATTGATGACAAAATGTGATTTCAAATTGTTTTTCATTTTCACTCGTTCAGTCTCATCAAATTGCCTTTTCGTTTGGGATTCCAAATTGTTTGATGAGAGAAATTAAAACAAAAAAACAAAATATTCAATTATATTTATAATATAATATGTAAAAAAGAGTAGGAACCAAATTATAATATAATATTCAATTTTTTATTTAATTTGTTTTATAATCAATAGAATTTAAATCTTTATATTTATAAATTTTTAAGCATAAAATGTTAAATTTTTTGGAGATGAACCAAACTATTCTAGATAATGTTAAAAAAATTACAAAGGTTATTACTAACAAGTATCAGAATGCAAATTGAAATTCTTTTTATATAAACAAACAAAAAAATATATTTTCTTAAATTTTTGTTATTATTCGATGAGTCAATAAAATAAATAAAGATGATCAACCTTGCAACAACCATCTAAATATTGCGAAGAACGACCTACAGAGGTCGTGGATGGGTTAAACATTTTTTAATAAAATTCCGCAAACTAAATTCCAATTTGGTTATTTAATCCTCATTATTTTTATAATTGTTTTGTGTTGAGAATAACATCAAGCAATTATCATAGCATTTAACTGAAAGACCAACTATTATGGTAGCATCATTATGATAAATTTTTGTACCAACTACTACTGGTAAATTTAAATTGTATTTCATTTGGAAAACTTTATTTCTAAAATTTCAGTGCTGGCCGATCATATTGCCTTTTAGTATCATCCGGTCTCTTTCATTCAGTCCACCTATCCTTAACCTGATATCGAACGGACAGATACCACTCTACGTTGGGACTCCAAATGTTTAGTGGGAAAAATTATAACTTTAAAAAAGCCAAAGTATTCAATTATATTTATAACATAATATTTAGAAAAGAATAGGAACTCAAAGGAGATATATCAATATCTCATAATTTACTTTTTGTATTTAATTCATCTTATAATCAATTGAATATGACTGTTTTTCTCTTAAGCTTATGCCATAATAATTGGTGATGTTTTCATTATATCTTTTTGTAAATCTATATTTTTTTGACTTTATTTGTCATTGATTTTCTAGTTAATGAAATGAAGTGTATTTTGTTTCAAAAAGAAACAATATAAAATATTTCTTATAATAAAAACAAAAGAGCAAAGATTTTTTTATATATTAATTGTCCAACTCATATTAATAATTTGTTTTGATATGTAGCTCCAACATAATTGACTGATTTTTTCTATTTGAACTTCAAAATATTACAACAAATAGATGAGTCGCATCCATCTCAGATGATGGCATTTTGAGTCGCATTCATCTCAGATTGATTTACTATTATCTTTTGGTTATTGATTAATCAATTAAAAAATTATTTACTTAGAGTCGCATCCATATGATGTTCCTTACCATCAATCAAAAAATGAGTATTCCCCAAGTGTTAATATGACATTATAATTTGACCCTTTTTTTAAGCTGTATGTTATTCGACTAACAATTGATCCAATCAAGTCCGTTATAACAATTAATACATAGCAAAAATTAAGAACACATAGCAAAAATTTGCAACTGTATTAAACTGTTCAGGACATAGTCATTACAGACGGAAAAAAGTGTCCGATTTAGGTAAAGTAGTTACGAGAAGAAAAAAAACAGATTAAGAGGTGTAAGGCGGCGTCAGCGTTTAGGGCGGCTGGGCGGTGTTGACGGCTGGGACAGCGAGGGCCGGAGTGCAAGAGCACTTAGGCCGGAACGGTGGTGGCGGAAGGGTCGATAGTGGCCGGAGTGTTGAGAGCGCCAGTGGAAGGGGCGACGGACGATGAAAAGATTGGGGGAGGAAATTTTATGAACAAAAATGATTATTCATTAAACAAGGTCAAACTTTTTTTCTCTTAACCTAATGCCATAATAATTTATAATGTTTCCATTTTATATTTTTGTAAATTTACATTCTCTTGACTTATTTGTCTTTGTTTTTCTAGTTAATGAAATGAAGTGTGTTTTATTTTCAAAAACCATAAAAGATTTCTTAATGTGACTCATATTAATAATTTTCTTTGATATGTAGGTCCAACATGATTGGTAGATTTTTTAGTTGAACTTCCAAATATTTCAACATATAGATGAGTCACATTCATCTCAGATGATGACATTTTAACAATTATAATTTGAGATTTATTTAATATTATCTATTGGTTATTGATTGTGAATTTGATCCATGAATATTTTTTTTGTTGATCACTTATGTGATAATTTGTTGCCCAAAGTTTATTCATGCGTCCATAATCAGAAAATCATATGATATATTTGTATTACTTTTAGAGCTCTTGCTAAAAGCGCAAAAGTCGTTTATGATCATAAATTGTAACGGTATTCATAATTTCATTATTAAAAAGAACTAATGATTTTATGCAATAAATGTAAAATGTTTTTTCTATCGAGCTCATACAATTATAAAATAAAAATTTAATGCATTGTATATAAATATATTTAGCAATGCATCAAGTCTTTATTTTGTTGTTTGTTGTGGAATGAGTTTGGTTAACAAATTATATTTTGTTGTATAAAATCATTAGCTCTCTTTGATGATTGAGATTATTATTTTTTAGAAGTGTGATTAAGATTATGATTGCTACTTAAATTTATAATTATATACAACTTTTATGTTTTGATCATGAGCTTAAAAAATAAGATAAACAATTCATCTTATATTCAAGTTATAACAAAATCTACTTAACATAAATAATAAGTAACTTTGTTGATATATACTCTGAACAAGTTGGTGAATACTTTAATTAGTTAAAGGAAAAATATATACATAATTTAAGAATATGATATGGAAGTTAAAATAAATTTTTATAATTCTCCGGGCCATAGTCATTCAAAATATTATCTTTAGTAGGTTGATAATTAATGATAATAGGACCTTTTTTGAAATTTCTAATTAGATAATTTGATTACTTATTATTTAGTAGAAATCCTAATTCTTTCCCTTTCATATCCCAATAATTTTTTTGAAACCCTCTTCTTTTATCATTTGGAAAAAGTAGGTTTGGATTGTTTGTCTTCTTTCATCATTGGAAAAAAACCCGATCATATTCCCCGGACATTGATATACATTTAATTTATATGAGAATTCTTGTATATCAAGTTTTAACTCTCCGGTAGTATTATTATGACATACTTTAATATTCAACTATTACCGATAAATTTAAATTGTTATTTTGTTTGAGAAATTTCATTTCAAAAATCTATGTATAGTGCCATCAATTTACGTTCTAATCGCATCAGGTCTTTCTCGTTCAGTCTCATCAAATTGCCTTTTCGTTTGGGATTCCAAATTATTTGATGAGAAAAACTAAAACAAAAAAACCAAAATATTCAACTATATTTATAATATAATATGTAAAAAAGAGTAAGAACTCAAATCAGCTCAATCAGTATTTTATAATTTACATTTTGTATTTAATTTGTTTTATAATCAATAGAATGTAAATCTTTACATTTATAAATTTTTAAGCGCAAAATGTTAATTTTTTTTAGATGAACCAAATTATTCTAGATAATGTTAAAAAAATTACAAAGGTTATTGCTAACAAGTATCGGAATGCAAATTCAAAATTTTGTTATATAAACAAACAAACAAAATTTCTTAAATTTTTGTTATTATTTGATGAGTCAACAAAATAAATAAAGATGATCAACCTTGCAACAACCATCTAAAAATATTGCGAAGAACGACATGCAGAGGTCGTGGATGAGTTAAACATTTTTTAATAAAATTATGCAAACTAAATTTCAATTTGGTTATTTGATCCTAATTATTTTTATAATTTTTTGTGTTCAGAATAACATCAAGCAATTATCATAGCATTTCGACACCGGACGCCGGCTCGCCACAGCCATCGGACGCCGGCTCGCCACAGCCATCGGACTCAGGCTCGCCACAGCCATCAGACCCCGGCTTGCCACCGCCATCACACTCCGGATCGCCACAGCCATCGCACTCCGGATCTTCACAGCCATCGGACCCCGGTTCGCCACCGCGCTGCCTTGTCAGCTGATAGACTCCAGATGCTACCCAAGTAGCTACCAGCATCTTCCAGCACATCTTGCAGGACGGGACAGCACCATCGCCCTGAGCAGCCGCCTCCTCCTCCTTCAGAGGGTCCTTTGACTTGAACAATCCAAGGAGGTATGCGAGTGTTAAACCACCAGCAAGTTTCACACTCGCCGGGTTCCATGACCATGGCGTGAAACTTCCAAGGATGTAGCCCACTGCTAAACCACCAGCAGCAGCTTTGATAACCTTCAGACTCATCGTTTTGTCTGGGCTTTGATTTCTTCCTAATAACATCCAAAAACAAATAGCCACAAAGTTCATTCCTAAAAACATCAATACATTAAAAATTAGACAATCCGTGCGGTGCTAGATTGCGTGATCAAGACATATCTTCTGTAATATCAAGCGATTATCAAAATTCCATAAGCCTTAAACCGAATCTCACAAGATCAACCAAATCCACTTAACTTACGCACACTGTCCATTTGTCCAAAATTCCAATTCCAAGCGATTATCAAAATCCAATAAACCTTAACCAAATCTAACAAATCAACCAAATCTATTTAACTACGCACACTGTCCAAATTCCAAAATGTTTCATGTTTGACTGTTCTTTGAATTCATTGCAAACTCCATCTGCTTTAATCAAAATTGATCTAGGTATGAAGTAATTCACAAAACTTTAAAAGTGAAATTCGCAAATAAATTCAACGTTGTAACCAAAGTACCAAACCACATACGAGCATCTGTATTTGCTAATGAATTACACAAATGAAATGAAATCCAAGAACCAACCAAACACAGACTACGTTGTTAATTTCGGTGCAGTGTAGTGCAACCTTATTCACCAGAGCCATACAACCTTTTTCACGGGAGTTAACCAGAGCCATACAACCTTTATAAACGATCGGCATACACACCTGATTCACGGTGGTGGGAGGAGGACGAAGGTGCACTCGGGCGTCGTCAGTGGTGGTGGGCAGTGAGAGGCAGGTCAGAGGCGGGCACCGTGTAGAAAGAGTAAGAAAAGATCGAGTCACGCCATAGATGGTGGCAGTGAAAGCTCGGAAGAAAAACAGAGCAAGTGCAGGGAAGAGAGTTTTGGAATAATTTTTCCTTGATTATCAAACGATTACAATCGTAACTATATACAGCTAGATTCTCCAGGTACAACTGTACGGAAAGAATAAAAAATGGTTTCCGGGATTCTCGGGATCTGCGCCACGTCGCTGTCACCTAATGATTATCCGTTGAGTGAGGCGGCGGGGGCGAATATTCCTTGTGTCTCGTGCCAGGTGGATGACCAGCTTGTTTACTGTTTTCTTCTTTTATCCCGACGGACTTTTCTTCAACGATGGGCTTTTCTTTAATGGGCTTCAGTTGTTTATTTTTGGACCCAGAAGTTTTAAAGTTCTCTTCACCTGGTTCCCGCGTCTTCAAGCAGTTTAAAACACCCGAGGAGGCGAGAGTCGGATTTCTCTCTTCCTTTGGCGTCGCACGGCTGGAATGGAGGTAAGTTGATTTTTATATCTAGGTTTTTTTTATTAGGTTTTAGATGGTTTCGTCTTTTTGGTCTAACCGAATATTTCCGGTTCAACCAGATCATGATTTCGGCCAGTTGAACCAGAAACTATCCGGTAAAAACAAAACCCGGCAGTACCTCTATCCGGCTACCGTTCTTCAGTCCAAAATGCCCGCGAAATTCATAACTATGGTTTTTAGGTTAAATTATGGGTTACCGGTTCAACCACCTTTCACCCGTTTCATTAACCGTACCAGCCGGATGGTTCACTCGGATTTCGGACGGTTCTCCGCACTTTTAAAACCATGGGTTGAAGCTGAGATTAGTTGTAATTTGGACCAACTACTATTGGTGCATGCGACAAATTTTACAATTAAAAAGTTCATGTGAATGATGTTGTTGGTTTTTTTTTGTTAGTCTAAATTATGAGATGATGACACCTCAGTACATAGAGTCATAGACAGTGTCAAGAAGAGAGGATGGAAAAGTTAAATTTTTTGGTACATATGTTGGTTTTAAGGTATGAAGACTTGGATCAATAAAATAATTTTATTTAACCAGATATATAAATTTAGAAGTTCTCAAATTTGATACCAAAATTACAATTGTATTTCAAAATCAATATATTCAGGACTCGTACTCGAATTAGTCAATTGACAATGATTAAATTTGGATAAAATGGAAACGTGGACTTCATTAATGAGTGAGTAAACAACATGGGACTGGTTAGTAGATATGCAGTCATTGCCTCAGATTTGTAGCTGTTCCTATTAATTACTCCTAACCGTTCACTTGTCCCTAATTAAGACATTTTAATCTCAAGGATCACATTTTTTCAGGAATTTCATCGTCTAGATTTTTATCTTTTTTCTAAACTTGGTAACGAAGGACAATAATTCGTGTCTTTTTGGGAAGGTGTAAGACGTTGTTGTTCAACGAAGTATAACCAACTAACTATAGTTATTCCATGTAGAATTAATGTCAACGAACAAGTTTTTAAGTAAGGGTCATATAAAAAAAATTACGTGATCTTCAATAAGTATAATTTGATATACATGATGGTTAAAATTTTATTAATTGAAAAAAAATTATGGTTGGTCATACGTAATATATTCTAAATATTACTACTAGGTATAAAAAGATTATCACTAAATGTTTCAATTAAGAACGCTTAAGAATCTTAATATTGCTTCTTTGATCCAATAGCTACGGGGTTATTTTGGAAACTTAAAGAAACTTTCTATCTAGAAAATAACATAATATTATTTTTTTTCAAATGATAGCAAATTATAGGATAGTGGATTTTTTTTTTTAAAACGGCAAGATTATTTAAACAAATACTTAACAATATTCAATGTTAAGTAGTTAAGTACTTAATTGAATATTGAACTAAATGAACTGAAACCTCTCAATTGAACTAAATCAACGTACTTATCGATTTTAAGTATTTATTCTTACGTGATTTTATTTTGAAGCCTACAATAACGAATTTTGTTTGACATGGAGCATTCAGGATTTTCTTTAAAAGAATATTATTTTTTTTGTGGAACTTTAAAAAGACTACTCCATGGTTGTTGTAGAGTAATAAGCTCCCATAGGATGACCCCGAAACTATATACATCGGACTTCTCGTTTGAGGGCTCCCCTCTTAAGAAATTCTGGAGCCATCCACTCGGGCTGAAAAAAAAAAAAAAAACAGTTACATGTTGACAGATGCACATTGAAATGAACTTCCAACCTGCAAGTTGTTATTGAAACATCCGACTTCTAGCCGACCTCGGATGGGTATGGGACACAATGGAAAATATTCAAAAGCAATCGACAATAGACAGAGAGAGAGAGAGAGGGACTCACAGTTCCGGCCACCGACTGTGATGATATGAAAGTGTTTGCTTTGAATCTAGACAACCCAAAATCACACACCTAAACATAAATGCACGAATAGTTAGACTATGTCATGACCTTCTAGACAACATGTTCGTTTATGGAAGGGTATTATTACCTTTATGGTCCAGTTTTTGTCAACCAACAGATTAGGAGATTTGAGGTCCCAGTGAACGATAGGTGGGTTAAGACAATGGAGATAATTAATCCCTTTTGCCTGCATCACAATAAAAAGAAATCTCCTCTATAACTCATCAGTATCTTAAAGAAGACGGCAACAAAAATGGGTCCCGTAATACTGACAATATCCAACGCCATACACAACCGTTTTCTCTGATCCAACAATTCACCAGAGGCTGGCCTGTGCAAGAGACGAAATAGACTGCCCCTGAGTATGGTATGTGAGTTAATTGAGGCGAAAGTAGATAATGAATTAGTTGCAGTACGTGAACTGAAGTTACCTAGGCAGATATTCTGTTACTATCGATAGATGGGGACGCTTTGTAACAGCACCCATGAAGAGAACCACGCTGGGATGGCGAACATGCTTCATAATTGCAACCTAAACAATGGTATTTAATCGAGGCTTAGGTGCATTTCATATGGCATATTGGCACACAAGTCAAGAATCAAGCCACGACATTACAGCGGAGAAGCTTCAGAACGACAACCAAAAACCCGCAATGACATAGTTTCATTATGCAGGGTGAAAGTGAACATGGCAGATACCTCTCTTAAGAATTCCTTCAACTGATCGTCCTGAACTGATCGTCCTGAAAATCTTGAACACTCAGAATCTTAACGGCAACTTCCTGTATTGACAGATGCATGGAATAAAAATAGATGATGAGAAGAGAACTTTTTTTTGGTAGGAAAGTAAAAGACACATTGCATGCAGGGGTTTCTAGTATCCCAGGAACCTCAATTTCCAGAATGAAGAAAAGATAAAGTATTCTCAGGTATCATTGTGCCTCTCAAATAATAGCCCAAGAGGCAAGAAAGAAGGACTTGGAGTTAGATTCTCAACTATTCTGGAGTATTTGCAACTAGTAAAATAGCAGAATACCTGGAGAATATACTGACCGAGCCATGCCACTCTGCACGATGCACTGTCCCAAATGAGCCTGCAAGTATATCAAGAAACAAAGATCAATCTTCTCGTGACTAATTCAAGGAACATCAGTCAGTGACCGCCTCAAGAAAAGAAGATTCAAATGGTAAAAGAAGAGCCAGAATTTCACCAGCACCAACTCGCTCTTTCATATGTAATTCATCCCATGATATCTCAAGCCAATCCATTGCAAGAGAAGGTTCAAGATGAACAAAGTTGGGCATGGTTATAGGAGATCGCACTTGACTTTGAAGTCTTCTTTCTGTTTCCTTCAAATCAGTGAGCTTTACATTGGTGTTTGCAAATGGGTTCCCAGCAATTACCAATTCTATTTTGCAAGCTGTTTGTAGAACTATTTCATTTGCTGCAGGAGGACATGGACCAACCAAAGCCGCAGTAGTTTCAAGAGCTTCTAGGTTCCTTCCCAATCTATCTGCCGAGACCATGTCAAGTTTCTTCCCTGTACAAGCTTGATCTGAAGCCCCAGTAGAAAAATCAACATTTTGTAACCAACTTCTGCCAGTCGTCCATTGATCTTCTTCCTTGCTGCCTGGAAGAGGTTGGTCAAAGGTTAAATTACTATGTTTTGAGTTGACACTGAAAACACAGGCAAGAAAAATATATTTATTGCCTTTGCGTATTTGAGATGGCATATCTTGGTGTAACCAAAGAACCCACATACTAGTAAGATTAATCAATAATGGCAACAATCTCATGAATCATGTGCCTTCATATAAAGGTGGTATGTGCATAACAATAATCCAGTACACCATATTCCTACAGTAAGCTGTGCACCTGTGAGAAGCTGTTTCTCTGAAACTGTGAAAGAATGTGCGGAGTCCCGAGTCTGATGCAATGCAGTTTCCATGTCAGATTCTTGGAAGTCTTTCAGATGAGAAATCTGAATGGGAGAAGGCACTGAAAATAGGGACACCCCATTTATGGTTGAATCTGGACCATGTACATTTCCAGGCTGCCCAACTAGAACAACTACAAACTCCCTGTGAAGATACACGAGTATTAGTTCAATTAAACACGAGTTTAGAAGATTTTAAGGAAGCGCGTAGATCACACTGCAGACCTTAGAAACTTCAAAACTATTACAAGAATATCAGCTTAGGTTGAGAAGTTCAGTTCTTCCTTTACTAGCCAAGATAGAAAATCCTAAAATGTGGCCTAGTAAAAATATAAGCTGAAAACATAAAGTCAGTAATCAAACTGATTGATACTTGCAGGTAACCTAGAATTTTCAGTACACAAGATTAACAAGTCTCAAGTATAAATAGCTTAAAACATCTGACCTAGTTAAAAATATAAGCTGAACAATAAATAATGGGTAGCCAAACTGATTGCCACGTTCAGGTAACCTGAAATCTTCAGTACACGACATTTCGAGTCTTGATGATCAAAAAATCAAGTAAAATAAGGCTTCATTTCAGTGTTCGATGGAATAGTTATTCTTTTGAGACCTTGTTGACCCGCTTTCTAAACTCATGATATGTTCTGAAAAGTTTAATTAATTTAATTTTGATTATTTATATTAATAATGTAGACATTTTGGGGACAAATATATTAGAAAAATCTCTAAGATTAAATATACTTAGCTTAGAACAATTTCTAGATAGGTAACCTTGACGTGAGTAACAAAACAAGCTACGGAAAATCGTATTAATAATTGCACCATGATGCAAACATGTCCCTCTACATAGTACCCGAACTATATTGTTAATTATGAGAATGTGATTATAAATATTAAGTTCTACTAATTTTTATTTTATAAATTATTTATTATTTATTTATACTTATCAATGAAAAATATTTTATTATAAGCATTTTTAATTTTTTTTTCTGATTGTCATAACTATAGCCGGTAGATTATGCCGCCAAGATAACTTCGATTCCCGTAGCAAATAATAACCTTTTAATACCATCTAAACACTCAGTTGATTAATTTTTTCCAATAAATATTTAACCACTGAAAATTACTATAAACAAAAATTATGAGGTGCAAATTATGTATGTATTAAAAAAGGTTATATGACTACCATTACAAATTATACACTTAAATTTTTTGATAAAAAATTGAAAAATGTAAATAAGATATTCAATACAGGTATATCAAAGAAAATATATGTATACTGTACATATTAATAAAAAAAGAGGCTATCTTTTAAAATGTTGGATGTTCTCATTTGATTATTTAATACAGGATGGTAGAATGATATGATTACTTATTCTATTATAAACCGGAACTAACTCTCCTCGTAGTCTAAATTTATATTGGAAACATGATTTTGGGATCCAAATATAACAAATTAACAGTAAGATTGCTGCGTTCGTTCCACGCCACGCCGCTCTCTCGCTGACACGTGTCTCTTTTATTGGGTTGAAAAGGACTGGTTGTGTTTTTCCTGCGATGATTCTGAACGTGGACGTGAACTGTGAACAGAACACTAAGATTAACTATGTACGGAACGGAACACTAAGATTAACTAATTTATTTTCACCCCAATAAAAATTCATACTTTTTGACTCAAATTATGTATTTCCGATTCAATTGTAATATTCTTTATCAGATGATAAATGTTAATTTTCTAGAATCTTATTATCTTAAGCAAAATTGTGTAAAGAAAACAATGAGTATAAATTTGTCTCAGCTCTAAAATTTATTAAATTTTTTATATCAAATCAATAGTTTTAGAAGACGTAATGTTTTAACATTTATAACAAACCTTCTTTTGTTTTTTTTATAACAAACCTTCTTAAAGACAGATTAAGTACTGCAATTCAATGTTATTGCTCACGGCGGTGCATGTCCCAGTCCGAGATGGCTCACGGGTGCCGCATTTGAAATATTCATAAATTTCACCTTCGATGCACCACGACTCAATGATAAGCTGCTAATTCAGAAATTATAACTTTATTTAACTTTTCGTTGTATCGGGAGTTCTTTTTCTATTGTAATTTTCTTTTGCTTCCGAAGCATAATTATTTTAGGAAACGGAGGTGCAAAACTTTTTATATATAAAAGAACAATAACATCTTGCATAAATGTTCATCTAGCTTATCATAGTAATTACTAGTACTACTCATACTTACCGCAGAAACTATTTTTTGAGATTGTCATTGAAGAACTCGATAAAAAGATTCTTTTAGTAAAATTTGGCTGAAAAACCTTGCAAAAAAAAGATTTTTTTTATATATAGACGTTAATATTATTATATATGATGTACCACGTAGAAAACATATAAAAACTTATGATAATTTGACGGATGGTCATAATTTGAATCCGCAAATTGTATCCTTGGCAGAACTATTTTTTGAGATTGTCATTGCGGAACTCGATAAAAAGATTCTTTTAGTAAATTTTGGTTAAAAAACCTTGGAGAAAAGAACAAGAAAAATTCACGTAGTTTAGCTATATTCGATCTGTAAAAAGTATTTGATAAATTATAATTACATGTTATTGTTGAGTTGTGAAATTATTTCTAACAATTTAGAGTAACATGATACCCGGAGAACAAGCAATTAGTTGGAGTAATAATTATTAATTATTGGAAAAAAATTAAAATGACAAATTTAAACTCAATTTTATTCAAGAATTTATATCTTTTTATAAAATAAAGATTGTAACAATAAAGTGAGAAAAAAATTATCCTATAATAAAAAATTATCTCATTAAACTTATCATAACTATTTGTGTTTATCAATAGCAACAAGTTTAACCCTAATTAAAAACAAATATAAAAATTTTTACAGACATAAAAGTAATTCTTTGTTGTGAAGCCAGAGAGACAAAACACTCATAGCAATGGACACCTACGACTGCATAAAACACTCCGATCTTCAAGGGCAACATGAGAGAAAACCCGAATCAGCTACTACCTCTTGAACGCCACTCGATTCGCTGTATTTCTTGTCATGACTCCTCTGGCGCACAAGTCATCATGCAGCTCTAATGCCTCCTTCGTAAGTCCTTCATAGGCTATGCCTTCAAGAAGAATGCGGTACGTAGACTCAGCGGGTTTGCATCCCTTAGAAACCATGAAAGCCAAAAAGTCAATGGCAAGGTCTGTCAAATGGGACTTGCAAAGTCCATCTATGACATAATTGTAGGTTACTACATCCGGCCTCCCTCCCATGTCTTGAAAGCAATAAAACAACTTTATAGATTCATCAACTTTTCCATCTCTAAAGAGCCCGTAAATTAGCGAAGAGCAACTCTTATTGTTGGGATTGAGACCCTTCTCTTGCATCTCGTGCCAAAGTTGTAGAGCTTGATCCGTTTTTCCATTCCTACAAAGCCCGTGAATCACGGTATTATAAGTGATTAATCCCGGCTCGCAGCCTTTACTGCTTAATTGATCGAAAAGCTCCATCGCTGCATTGATCTTGCCAACCCTGCATAGAGCTGCAAGCAAAGTGTTGTAGGTCACAATGTTTGGGTAACAGTGTTTCTCCATTTTCTGCTTAAAAATCTCCACTGCCTTCTCGACCTTCCCGCATTTGCACAAATAGCACAAGATTGTATTATACGTGACAATATCAGGCGCCACTTTCATATGGTCCAGAACCCGCAACGCCGTATCAACTTCCCCAACCCTGCAATGCGCGTTGATCAACATATTATAGGTTCTAACACCAAGAACCACACCTGCATCTTCGATTATTTCCATAGCCTGCTGAGCCTTCCTTGTCTGCCCGGTCTTACAAAACCCGCAAACCAACCCCGTGCAGGTACCAAAATCAGGCACCAGCCCGACGAAAATCATGCTCTCTAGAAAACTCAAACCTTCATCCAACTTGTTAAGCCCAAGTAATTGGTGCAGATGGGTGGAGCAACTCCTGATTTCTTTCAACTTGGCTGAAGATTCACCCGTCCCTAAACACACTCCCTTCGACTTTTCGACGCCCGAAACAGCAAAAACCCGATCCCTACGACACTTCCAATTCCCTAAACGTACTCCCTTGAAATGACCGTCAAAACTTCTTCTACTGCTCTCCCTATACAGGTGTTGGAGCGAGCAGCTCCCATGTACTACCAAATCCATAGTAAGAGTACAAAGAGAAACAAAAGCTTAAAAGGTTCGGGGACCAAAAGCTTAGTTTAGTACCTTGATATAGTTTTGGGGAGAGACCACCCAATCCACCCACAAGCAAGGTGAAAGCGAGGGTTTAAGGGAGATGGGAGGTTCTGTCATCTGTGTGTGGCTGGCAGGGGTTTCGCCTCGGTTGGACTATTTCGTAAAGGTATGGGCCCTGTGTTTGTGGGCTTGCTAACTGATCTAAATGTAATTTAAAATACCGAACAATTAGATTAACTGATATAACCATTGATGATGGCACCTTATTTATTTAAAAGATGTTTTAAATGGTTTATAACGAAAATAGCGATCATTTGGTCTTGGGTATGTAAAAGGTGACATGAACGTGTTCTAACACGCAATGGTTCACTTAATTATGATGTAAAAGTTGGCGTAATTATGATAAAATAGTTTAACACGAAATAGTTTGCTCAATTATGATAAAATAATTCATTTAATTATAATAAAATAGTTTGTCGAATAGTTATTTCAATTATACTAGAATTAGGGTTCATCTTTGATAAACATTAAATAGAGAGTCAAGTTTAATGAAAGATCAAATATACTTTTAATTCTGTTTACTCATTTGTATAATTTTATAGATGAGTTCTGAACTACATTCGCTGATGTTATCTACAATTCTTAGTAACTCGAGACAGATTTACATGCGGTTTTTACAAAGACATTGACTTTCATTTATTACCGATCATTTAATTACATATTCATTGATTATAAATTGAGCACGATATTATTATAAATAGCAGCAACGTAATTAATTATGTTCTCTAATGTTAATTTGCCGTCTAAAAGTTGCTTCTTAACTTAAATGGAAAAATCTTATGCGGTACATCCATAATGCAAATAACATCATGAATTAACTCAATTGTATTGAAAATTTAAACAAAATTGCGTATTTTTGCTCGGGGATTACTTGGTATAAAAATAACTATAGACAAAACACCCGTCAACGGCTAGTCCAATAGAAGAATCCATTCACATCTCCTGTCTAAAAACTAATTGAAGAAAGCGCTAAAATGTATTCGTTTTACAATCTTCAAGTAAAGCAGTCGACAAGGGCGACCTTTTTTTGCTCTATGGACGAATTTGCTAGAGAAGATGATACGTAAACAGATGGAGTTAGGCCTCTGCATTTCTCCAAAGCACAGGATATGGATCAGAAGAACCAGAAATCCGCGGCCCCGACGAGGACAATGATCCACGGATAATTGACCTGAACTGGACTTGGATCTCAATCATTCGGCGCAACGGGCAGCCAGTTCTGCGGAAAACACTCAAATCTTCAGGGGAAACAAAGAGAGGAAACCCAAGTTAGCTAATGCAGTTTCATCCACGGAGGAGATGGGGAAAGCAGACATCCCGCTATCTCTTGAATGCCGCTCGATTCGCTTAATTTTTCGACATAACTCCTCTTTTGAACAACTCATTCTGCAACTCTGATGCCTCTTCCGTCAGTCCTTCAGAGGCTATGCCTGCAACAAGAATGTGATACGTAGTTTCAGTGGGTTTGCATCCATTAGAAACCATGGAAGCCAAAATGTCGGTCGCGTAGTCGGTCAAATGTGACTTGCAAAGTCCATCGATGACATAATTGTAGGTCTGGGCATTTGGTATCACTCCCAAGTCATCCAACTGAAGGAATAAGTCTATAGCTTTATCCACATTTCCTTTCTTATTCCACCCGTAAATAAGTCCGTTGTAAGCTTTGATGTTAGGCTTAAGACCCTTCTCTCGCATCTCGTGCAATAGTTCTACAGCTTTATCTGTTCTTGGTATTCTTGCAAAACCGTTTATCACAGCATTGTAAGCGTACGAACCCAGCGACCAGCCTTTGCTGCTTAATTCATGGAGTTTCTCTAACGCTGTGTAAGCATTGTTACCCTTGCACAGACCCTTAATAAATTTGTTGTAGGTATGTAAGTCCGGGTAGCAACCCCTAGATGTCATGATCTCGAGCCACTCCATGGCCGATTCTTTATCCCCGTTGCTTGCATATCCATGAACCAAGGAACTATAAATCGCAGAAGTAGGAGTGAAACCATACTCAGACATCTTATCCATTATGGCAATTGCTTTATCAACCAAACCTCTGCTACACAGTAAGGAAATTAAGATGCTGAAGGTGGCATCATTAGGAGACACTCCTTTATCAATCATTTTATTAAATATCTTCTCGGCGTCCTTCGGACCCTTAGCATCGTAATAAGCACGCATGATCGTGTTATAGTTAAAAGCATGAGGTTGGCATCCGTGTGATGGCATACCATCCACAAACTCGATTGCTTCATGCACCCTCCCTTCCTTCAACATCCCTTTGACAATAACATTACAAGTAATGTTATCAGGTTTGCATCTACTAGATCGCATCTGATCCAACAACCTCATGGCTTGGTCAACTCCCTGCCTTTCGCAAGACACCTCCAACATGATGGTATATGTCACCTGGTCGGCGCGACAACCCTTCTTCAACATCTGCTCATAAACTTCTAGCGCCTGCTCCAACTTCCGCTCTTTGAGCAGGCCAGCCAAGATCGCGTTATAAGTATAAACATTAGGCACCACTTTCATACGGCCTAGAATCTGCATCGCCCTATCGGACTCCCGATTCTCGCAATGCCCCTTGATCACCATAGTATACGTTTTAACATCAGGAACCAGACCGGCATCCTCGACCATATCCAACGCTCGCCGAGCCTTCTCGACCTGATTGACCCGACACAGCCCCTGTATCAACCTTGAGCAGACAACAACGTCAGGCACCACCCCGCGACCAATCATGTTCTCGAAGAAAGCAAACCCTTTGTCCAATTCCCTATTCCTAATCAACGCATTCAGACGGTTATCGTTCTCAATACCCTCCAGCGTGAGCGAGGGACCGCGCTTATTCCTCGAGCTACTACGTAGCGGCCGTTTTATCTCCGCGACAGCGAAGACCCTACGCCGCCCGGACCCTAAACACACTCCCCCCTTGTTCGGACAAGCTTCACCCCAGAACCTAACACCACCCGGACATCCACTATTCTCTCTGCACTTGTGTCCAAACGACCGCCACGTGTCGTGTGGCGGGCTCCTATGTACGACCAATTCCATTGCAGGTTTCTGAAATGGAAAGCTCAGAAAACGCCCAACCCGGAAGCTTATAGTACCTTAATTCCAGGGCAACTCAGGAGAAGGTATTAAAAAAGTTCTATTTAACCTTTTTTTTTGGGATGAGGGTTTCTGTGGTGGACATGGATCGCTTGGTTTCAAGTTTTTTTTTTTTTTTTGTTTTGATATTTATCCGTTGGACCCTTCCTTTGGTTACTTCGCCCGCACAAAGGAATGGGAAATGGCGCTCAACTTCGAGTGTCGTATAAGCTTCTGGGCTTTTATTTGGTGGGCCTCCAACATTTGTTCTTCTTGTACTTTCCAATTATCAAATAAAATATTAAAATGATCTATGGTTTGGCGAAATTTTTTAATGGGAAAGCCACTTTATTCCGTTCATGCATTTTACTCGAACCATCTAGAGACCAGGCACGGAATGATGCCTAAATATCTGATCCCATTGAAACTAGAATATTGACAGACATGTCATGATTCTAAAAAAAAAAAGAATATTGACATGTCATTGACTTATTATTTATTATAGGACCAAACTTTTCAGATGGACATGTAAATGTAGCCAATAATTGGTAGGTAACAACACGTAGCGCGCACATTTCCTACCTATGGCGTTGGGAAACTAACAAGGATGTCAAAATTATTTTAATATAATTAAGTTTTAAGTTAATGGGTTTAAAAATGTAGTTCATAATTGGTTGCCGACATTTCAAAGGTTAATCAGTAGAATGAATTGATATTGAGACAAAAGATAATATGCCGGTGAAAAATAGAAAAAAGAGCATTTCCTATCTAGCGGTCACTTATTTTTTTCTTGTTGGCCTTGAACTTATTTTTTCCAAAATTATATTTTTAAATACTTAATCAAAATTTTAATATATTTATTCCTATAAAATTTCATTAAAAAAACACTAACAAGTACATTGTATATATGTAAGCACACTCGCCAAAATCTTTAACTAACTTATTAATCAAGCATAAAGATGGAAATAATGTATTGTCCTTTTGTTGCCGCTTTTCTTTTTCCCGATGCTTCCATGCTCCATATAATTAAATATTCCTTGACCAAAATAGTAAAATAATAAACCTACATAATCCAAGGATTCTCACCTTAATAAAGAACTTGGATTTGCTAGGCTGAGGCACCGCTACGTCGTTCACTTCATGAAAAGTAATATTTTAATCTCCAGAACGCTAGGTTACTGGCGTGGCTGGTTCATCGTTTGACACGTGTCTCGGAGTTCATGTGGCTTGGAAACGGCGTGGGGCTTGATTTACTTGGCGATACAAAGCTGTATTCGTTGGATGGCTTGACATTCCTTTCAATCAATCATCCGTAGTCTGCTACATTTTTCTCTTTCTGGACATGAATTTCTGATCAAAATTATTGACGAAAGATTTAATAAAAAATTTTGTATTCAAATATATATAGGTATTGGACTGTCTTGTTGAAAAATAATGATACCATTTGTGGGAGAAGAATCTTGTAGTTTTTGTCAAAATTTAGTGATATCACGTGTCTCATGTTGATAGATAAGATGAGAGGTAAATATCTATCACCATTGCTATGAACTTAGGCTACGAACGACAGAGAAAACGTGAGTTTTAAAGGTTAGGAATTAATAAAGAGGGTGGAAAATACTGAAGCTAGTAAAATAATTTGACAGCATTTCGAATTCTTTTTTATGGTTAACATGTCTTCGTTTCATTTACCATGGACTCTGGGCAACTAATTTGAAAATAAAAGAAACAATGCAATACCAAAAGGGAAGTTAATGTACTTTTTCATTTGAGCCGTTTGATAAGAAGGCAGCTGTTAGGAGCTGCCGACTTGAAGGAGTTCAAACAAATTAAAAAAATACATCAACCTGCCCGCCAGGTTGAAACAGCAGCTGTCCCCGAAAAGCGATCTTGGTAGAACTTGGGATATTGGGGGGCTAAATACCCCTCCCCAATGTAATTATTACTAAATTACCCTATGAATCAAAATCTATTTTTGATGGACTTATCCCATTTTAAATAGGGTTAATGTCAAAGTTACTCAAATTATTGGTTAAACTAAATAATTAATTTAATTTAATACCACTTATATTGTTAGTTTTACTTAATTAGATTAGAGTATTTTTTTTGTTAGTTTTCCATTGTAGCATCTACCTGTAAATCAAAAAACAATTATGAGTTACGTGGACCGATCGAGCAAGGAATCTCCTCTCAACTCCCTTCCACTAACTATAAAAGCTCCTCACTTTTTCCAGAAACCTCTTCGCTTCTCCCTCCCACAGGCAATAAAAACAGTTTCCTTTTCCTCATAGGCTTCTAGATCTCACATTTTCTCTTTTTATACTACCGTTTCCTTTCTTGTTCGCTGCTTCTTGTTTAACCGTTCCCCGGAGAAGGGAGGGGCATTTCAGTAAACCAAGCGCCGTCCGTAAGCCGCGGACTTCGCGGCTGTTTAGCTCCGGGAAGACGAGCCGTCTCCATGCACCTTTCTGTTTGAGATTGGGAGAAGCCTCTAGAAGGTTTGACCTCGATCCAGAAGTGTCTCCGAGTTGGCTTCTACGCGATGCGATTTTCTCTTCGGCTTCTTTGAGGTCCGCTCCTTGTTTATTTTCTTCTCCTAGCTTCGAAATTAACCGAGGTCCGATCCAATTTCACGAATATATCGTTATTATTGATTTATTTCTATTGTTTGTTTTAAGGATCGGAGGAAAACGGTTTCAGCTGCTCCAGGTCCAGGTATATCTTACTCCTTTCGTCTATATCGTTATTTCGAGATTATTATGGTATGCGAGTTAGGGTTTGAACTTTAAACCGATTTGATGGATCTCTAGCTCTCCTCGGTTTGAACTTTGAGCTTTCCGATTTTCGCAAGTACTCTACAGAACTTCTTGTGGCTTTTTGAAGTACTTGTAAAACCGCTAGTCTCTCCATCATTTATATTGTCTTAGTTGATTCCACACCTTTGTTGGCTCGAGAATCGTTCTATTTGCTACTGCTGATTTAACTTTTGTTTACTCTTTATAGGAACTATTTTCCTGGCATTCGTACTTTAACTAATTGCATAAAATACTAAGTCTCTTGATTCCTCGACCCGATGAGAAGTTATTTCTTTGCTCTCGTTTTTAGCTCAATGTTATTCGAGGTTAGAGTTCTACAAGTTGCAGTCCTTGGTCATAGTTGAACCTAGTCATCCTCTTCTTCATCGTCATTTAACGTGGATTTTTTCTTTCTTTTACTTAAATTACTCTTTTGGTATGATTTTGTGTTCTAAGGAGTTTGTCGCGCATCATATTGCCAATTTGAATTACGCTTGTTCTTAAGAAGCCTGTGTAAATAGTGAGCTTCATCATTGCAACTAGTTTGAAAAGATGCAGTTGGGGATTTGTAAGCATTCTATAGATATGGTATATTAAGAACCTTGATAATTTGATCAATCAATAAGGGCATGGAAGAGGCAACTGATAACTTTTGTGGAGGTTTGGCACCAAAGAGGGGAGGAATGGCCTTCAATATGGAGGATTTGGAGAATCCAATGGAAGTTACATATAAGATGAAGCTCTAAGCTAATAGGTTTCCAATCTTTGATAATTAACCCCTTGCGAGTGGCTTGATGTTGTACCTTGATTATTCTAATTCTTCTAGACTCTAGTGTTGATGCTCCTAAGTATAGGAATTACCATATCCTACCCAAAACCTTAAGGCAGTGAGTAAGTGGATCCTTCCACCTTATAAACTAACTCATCCCACTTTCAACTTCCAATGTGGGATACTCTCCAACACGCCCCCTCAAACGAAGCCCATCCGGCTGAAGTTTGCATGGGCCTAACACTGCCTCTCGTGCTTTCAAACGGGGATCGTGTGAGCATATCGACCCATAGGCTCGTTAGAGCAAATTGGCTCTGATACCATATAGGAATTACCATATCCTACCCAAAATCTTAAGGTAGTGAGTAAGTGGATCCTTCCACCTTATAAACTAACTCATCCCACTTTCAACTTCCAATGTGGGATACTCTCCAACACTAAGATGAATAACATGGGTCTCCAGCTTTGGTTAAGTGTTGGTTGTAGCCTTAGGAGAGTAATGGGGGTCGGGGGAATCCTTCTTCCTTTGGATCAGTTTATTGTGGTTAATTACGCAGTGTTAGACAAAACATCGTAGGGGTTGCTTTCGCAATTGTGTTTTACATTGGTAAGTCTTATACTTTAGACCCTGTTCAGTTTATGTAAGTCTCTTACCACGTGGACCAACTCAAGGGACCTGAAGTTGAACTTATAGAAAGTTATCATAAGTTGCAAGTTTTTACTTCGGTGTAGTCCATTCCTCATCTTTGGCATACTCACAAGTTATGTTAGTTTGACAAAGTGAGACATGGTTAAATGCATGCTCCTTAAAAAAAATTATTCCTCGAGTAATTATCAGTATTATTCATGGGTGTACTTGTAGGTCAAACATTTGTGCTCTAATCATGTCAAATAGTCTTATAAGTGGTAGGAACGTTAAATCATTCGTTGTTGATGTTGCAAAAATGGGCAATTAGTCGAACCAACAATCAAAGTAACTAGTTTTATGCTTTAAAAATCTATGCCGAGTGAAGCTAGTCAACAATTTGGATTGGCTCCTTCATCTTGGGCCTTAACCATGGTGTGAGCCATGTTCGTCGACTTCTTTCAAGTAAGGAATCTCAAATCATGCCAATATAGTTGTTAGCTCTTGTTTGAATCCCCCCAGCCCTTCGAGGTGGTAGCTTTAGAAAGGGACATTTTCTTTCCTTGTAGTGACTTGAAGATTAATTTACGGAGAGCTGAAAATAATACACTTGTCCCATATAGCCATGCCAGTCCCTATGCTGCCTGTGCAGAAACAGTACCTGTGATGTGAACCAGAGAGAAAATAGTTAGTGGCCGAAGAAGGTTTTGATCAGGCTGAAATTTTTTCTAGAAAGTTTTGTCAGCTTTAACAATTTCCGTTTCAGTAATATTTGCACACATTTTGCAATCAGGTGCCCCACTTATTGTCACTTCCCCTTGGTTGTTAGTAGGAATGTCATGTCTTCTATTCCTTGTCTAAATTTACGTCAAAATAGTCTAGATATTCTCAGATAGTTGATGTTCAAGGATCCCAAGATTGCTCCATTTGGTTTTATAATGAATTCAAGTGCAGGAATCATTCTGTTTCAAAAAACCAATATTCAGCTCTTTGTATGTGCACTTGTCAGTTATTTGTGGTTGCTGCATCTGTAACTAGATGCTGATGGAATTTTGGACCTGGTGCACTTAGAATATACTTTAATGTTCTTTTCGGAACCTGTTTTACAAGGTTTAAATAAAGCTCATGGGCTTAGTTTCAGTTGGAAACGCTGGTGTGACAGATGACAGAGATGTATTCTATCGAATCTTTGTCCAGCATGCTTTTCAAGAAATAGTCATTTTGAGGATTTATTGATGTTCAAAGTAGTAGCTGTATGAATTTCATGCCTCGGAAGCAATTTTTCTGCAAGTTAACAAAGATTTTATTCTTGTTAAAGTCATGTCTCCCTGTAATCTAGAGAATCTCAAGCTTCTGTCATTGTTGTCGACTTGTAGTGATTTTAGGAATTTAGCATTTCTTTTATTTTTTTCCAGTATCCTAGATTGGATCCCAAATTACTTAGTGCTGGGGTATTATGTGCTTATCAGCAGTTAGAACCAGGTTGAAGATTGCTTTTATTCTGAAATTTGGTTACTTTTGCACCTGCCTCTTGTTTGCTATACGTGCATACTGGTAGGCAGTCTGCATTTTGATGTGAATTCTGGTGTTTTTCCTCTGTGATGCTTGTAACTGATTCATCTATCCTTTTCCCGTAGTTTATGGCCATTCCATGGGCTTTTTAGCTTAGTGTTCTCTATGGAATGGCATAGTTATTTGTAACTGACCATTCATAAGATGAACTGATTAAGGCGAGTGGTGTGAAAGAGCGTCAGTGATAAAGGAGCATCAGTGTAGGTATTTGGGTCATTGTGTTCAAGATAGCAGCAAAGAAGGAAGGACCAGTCTATAATTTGAGTCATCATCATCATGTGTGTCCTAAAGGTGCAATTTGCAAGACTTTTGCTAATGTCGCTTCAGACATAAAAGCTTTCAGTTTTTTGGGTTATGCTTTTGCAGCACGAAGTCCACTTTCTTGGTGACTATAAGTCCCATCGTGAGCATTAAACTTAAATAGGCACAGTATATACGGAGCAATGGCTGGTCTCCTTTTATTTTCTCATATATATTCATATTAATAGCTTAGTTCCTTTGATCATCACACACATGCCACAATTGGTTCTTCTTTGACCGTGTCAAACCAAATTCTCTTGAATGGTCAATGACTCACATACCACAGTGCTTTAGCAAAAGCATAAATCTTGTTACTTGTGTGCCACTTAGGTCTGACACACCAGCATGGTGGACACACTCTCCTGGCTACTGAAGCAGTAGTCTGCTGCAGTGATCATGCAAGGTGGATATCATCATATTTCACATGTATCTGTTTTAATTCTCATGGAAGTTGTTTGATGGAGAAGACGTACCCCAATTTAGTAGCTCTTGGTGGTGGTGCATCGTAGTTCTGTTGTTGTGGCTGACTAAGCTGGAGGTGGACAGGTATGTTCGAGTCTTCCCCAATGCTCAGACAATTGGTTCGAAAAGGATTTCTGTTTGCTCCGTGAACTTCTCTTGTTCCATAAACCTACCCAAGGAATCATTGAGCATCGATTGAATGACAATTGTTACTGGATTGTATGAGTATAGATCTTTTAGAGACTTTAGAGATTTGTTTTATATGTACATTCGTACAAACCTCTACCTTCTTATACAATTCTGAGTTCTCTTGGTGAATTAGGTTTACCTTCTTGTAGAGTTCTACATTTTCCTGGTGCATGAGATTTCCCTGCAACGAAGCCAATATATAACTCAGTTACTTGATCCCTCGAACTGTGAAGGTGTAATGAAAGTCATCAGTCTTAGGAACTTACCTTTCTGTTTAGTTCTTCTATCTTATCCATTAGAATTTGGTCCTGAACATGCCAAAATTTGAATGTCAATTGCTTGGTAGGTTTGCATCGGGAAGTGAAAACTTGAAATCTGGCGTGGAAACATTTAACTAACCTTTTTCATACGGACTCCCCGAAGACTTATTTCCAGTTGGTTCTCCAAATTCTGCAAGTCTGTGGCGCTCAATCCGGAAAGCTCTTCACCCATCATCTGCCTGCTAGTGTATCATTTGTCTCAGTTTTTTTAAATAGAATGGTCTCAATAATACAAAACTTGATAGGTTTCATTAAACTCCAACACACACCATGCTACATAGGTTTAGTTCGAATGTGCAAGACCTTTTCCATCTTGCATTTTTCTTGATATCTAGATTTGCTGTCATACGGTGCACGTTACTTGAAATTGCTTAAATTGCATACTAAATGTTCCTGGCATATCTTATCATCTCTCCTTTCCTTTGGGTTTATAAGGGAGATGATGTTGTAAACAAGATGAGCTCTATTCAATCTGCGACCATATACTGAACATGCTCTACTCATCGTGTTTTAAATACATTGTATTGTTTAAGGGCTTGTTTGAATTAGAGCCAAGGAATGAGGCAAGGGGCATTTCACATTCCTGAGTAAGAAATAAACCTAATGCACTTTATTCTGGTCGCAGAACCAGGTAGCTGCATAGTGTACATAAGTTGGCTATGTATATGGTAACAACAGCCCTGGCTTCAGCGTAACTATGTCTGGCTAGATTAGCGGTACATGACTTTACAAGAAATGGTTTCTTCTTTCATCACAACCGTAACAACTCAATAATCATGTGGCGTGGGTCAAGGTCCACATGTAAGATCATACCTGTGACTTTCTTGAAGGTTTTGTAGCTGCTGCCTCAATGCTGCTGCTTCCCGTTGCCATAACTAGGAAAGCAAATACAAATTGTAGCATTTGTTCGAGTTCGCGAAAAAAGTGCCAGGTCAGTTTCTTTTTATCTCGTGGTTTGAGAAACCCACTTTATTTCTTCAAGTTTGCATACTTTATCTGAAAACGATGCTAGTTTCCCCATATGGTAGGATTTATCCTTCAGCGGTTTATGAATGGCCTTGTAGTTGTGTTGGTCATAAAGATATGAGACGAATCTGGTTATTGTACGAGACTTAACTAGTTCATGTCAACACACCAAAATTTTCCTCCACTACAAGCAAGACATCCTTGACAACTCTTTAAAGATCAAGATATTAGCTAGCTAACATTAAGTAACTTCGGATATTTCCTGCAAACTAACAACAAAAAGAGGACCATATGCATCAAGATCATTGGGCTCGGTGGATCATGAATCGGTCTAATCTGGACTCTAGTGAATCATTGATGGCCTGAAACAGGGTTGTGTGCTCTTTTTGTGCCTCCCAGTTTCAACACCAATAAAAACTATTTGAGAAAACTTGCTTTGAATCTGTCTTGACCTACTTTAGTGTTGAAAGGTCAGTTGCTCTTTTTTTTTCTTGATCCAGAAAGATCTCTTACTCTTACACAGGTAATATCTCTAGGATTTGATATAATTTTGCTTAGAATTTAAAGTTTTTCTGCCTAATATTCATTGACTAATTGAGGTTAGACTGGAGAAAATCAGATGATGTCCCTTTTATTCGCAATGCACTGAAACAATAATTAAAAATTCTATGTTGTTTAACTTCCTAAACTGTCTTGTTGTTTGTCATCCATAGTTCATTTTGGAAATCTAGTTGTAGGACTGCAGTATGCAGGGGCTTTTGGTTCATGGAACAAGATCTATTAGTACACTTCGTCTCGGTGAGGTTGGTTATGTGCTCTATTGTTTGCTAGTTTGCATGCATGAGAAGAACTTGCTTAGTTATTGCTTCCAATTTTTTCCACCATTACAACCAGTGCCTTGAGAAAGCCACTTGTGGTATATCGTAACCAAGACAAGAGCAGCGGTGTCATGGTATAACTTCACACTTGCAACAGTATTTCTGTCAACTTTGTGCATTGTGTATTGAGAAAATTTCCTAACTATTTAGGATCATCCCATGATACTTTCTACTTGATGAACTCGTATCACAATATAAAGATAGAACAGAGTTTTATTGTGAGAGCATATATATAATTTAGTCATTGATATTAGGAGGTCATCGAGTTTAAGGAGAAAATCAAGTTATGACACCAACAAATGTTAGTAAAACACCAAGTCAAGTGTCTGTTGCAGTGATAAATGCACATGGTCTATTCAAGTTTAAAATGAGATATGCAATTAGCAAGAGATCGGTTTTTGGAAGTACCTTTGCTTCAGAGGTTGAATTGCCTGGTTGAGTTTCTTCCTTTGATTTGTTGTACCTCTCAATGACTGACCTCATGCTGCAAGCACAAACTGTCGTCAAATTGGTGTATGAATTATGAAACATTGGTAGTCAATTTTGCTCAAAGATAAAATGTGGCAGATCAGAATTGGTGTTGGAAAAGGTATCCGATCTGTAGTTCTGCCTAACAAGTATTGACACCGTAATTAATTGAGTTAACATTTTATTGGGACAAGAGAATGTCCCAATAGAATATCTTACATCAGAAAGTTGGTAAGTGAGGTGAGTTGGTTTATTAGGTATTAGGATTTACTTACTTATTCTACAAAAGAAATATTATTTTATTATATGCTTTATGAAATTGATTCTTCTATTTTTTTTAATTGATATACTAGATATTTCATGATAAATTTTCATTCATTATGATTTAGTAAAATTTTATATTAAAAAATCACTTACATTTAAATTAAGGTCAAGATTTTATAGCACTCTATAAGATCCTACGGATCCTAAGGTAAGGATGTGGGTTTAGTAATGAAATTTTTTTTAGAGTATAGAGTATGGTATGAATCAAACTTTTTAAACTAAGGTATGGGTAGGATCTACTAATACCCTTCATATTCTAACGATAGTCATCCATATCCTAGGATATGGAAACTTCCTATATTTCCTATATGGCATTAGAGTCACTTGCTCTAACGAGCTCATGACCTAAATGCTCGCATGATACTATTTGAAAACACGAGAAGTATTATTATAGTATGACTTTGTTGGAGGAGATGTGATGGAGAATTTCTAACTTTGGAAATTGCACATAGGATGAGTTGGTTTATAATGTGGGAGGATTCACCTACTTATAACCTTAAGGTTTTTGGTAGGATATTGAAACTTTCCGTTATCCAATTGCTTTAACAAACAAATGGTTTATATATTGGCACGACTCTATTTTAAAATAAATGAGAGGTAATGTTAGGTCCTTGCAAACTTCAGCTCGATTGGCTTTGGTTGAGGGAGAATGTTGAAGTGCCCCACATCGAAATTTGCAAGTGGAATGAGTTAGCTTATAAGGTGGGAGAATTCACCTATTTACAATCTTATGATTGTGGGGTCGGATTTGATCCTGTAGTCCCTACAACACATCCGGTCCCATACCCACAATAGACGAGTATAATAGTTAACATGGGTAGAGCTAATCACAAGAATTTCAAATTTTCAAAATTTGAAGGAAAATAGAGCAAATTAGTTATGGCGGAGCAAATCACAATGATTTCAACTCTGACAATGGTTATAGAAAGTTGAATCCCAGAGATTTTAGTTCGATGATTGGCATAAAAGCCTAACATCACAGAGATTTTAGCTTTTGTGACGGCTATAGCTATGGAAAGGTCACAAAGATTTTATCTTTGACGATGGTTATAAAGAGCTTAAATCACGAAAATTTTAACTTCGATCATGAAAAATAGCCTCATTCTATCTCCTAAACCCTAACTCCCAATCTTCATAGACAAGGTTCGTTATCATAAATTTCCAGTCATATGTAGATCCAAAACTTCTAGCTTATGATTTAGCATATGAAAATCAAGAACAAGACACAAATAAATTCAATTTGCACCATCACATAAGTACTCTATTAATGAGAATGTTTGTCGCACACATGATTTGGTCAGCTGTGTTCGAATAGTTTGGTTTGTTAGGCTGAAATGGTTTGTTCAGTCATATTAAAATAGTTTTACAAGTCATACTTAAATGGTTAGCGTTTCTATGACATCGTTTGGTATATTACGTTGAATGATTTGTCCTTTCATGTGTGAATTGTTTTTCAAGTTATGCTTAAATAGTTTGTGTTGATGACGTGAATGTTCTGTACAAATTATTTTATTAAGTTTAACTAGTTTGGTTAGTTATATTCAAATAGTTTGATCAATTGTGTTTAACAGTTTGACCATATATGTTCAAATTGTCTAATTATGTTTATATGTTGGCTTTCTTTGTTAAAATTCTTTAGTCAACTGTGTTCAAATAGTTTGACTTTGTTTGTCTAAATGATTTGTGAATGTATGTCTAAATAGTTTATTTAATTGTATGTATCTTCAAGTTCTATTATGTTCAAATAGTTTGACCATGTATCTTCAAATGATATGATCAATTGTGTCCAAAAAGCTTGTAGGACAAATTAATTATGGTTGAACACATTATGCAGTACTCATCGTTGGATATGACAACTATCGTATGTGAACAATTTTTAATGAGACTTGTTCGAGAAGACAACATATTCATTTAAATGGTTGTTCAAGATTTTTTTGTAAGGCGCATGATTAGTCAAACATATAAGCCATCTTTAACTAAGGCAAGATAAATTATTTGAATTTAACAGTACAAACTATTCGATAATAACATATTAAATCATTTGATCATTAACATAATAAACCATTTAACATAATCAAACAAAATTATTTATATCATTTTGGCATTTCTCAACATAATCAACAATCCAATCACACAACCAACTCGCAAATCGCATTTTCTCGAGTTATAGAATCATGGATTAAATAAGAATCAAATGTCACCAAATCACAAGAAACAAACTTTAGCAAAATAAAAAATCCATAATCCCTTGTTACTTCAGGGAACTAAAATAACATATCACCTTAATTAACTTAAAAGGTAAAAAAACATGAATAAGGGTTTTCAGTTAGAAAATTGTTCCCTACAGGAGAACATGATTTGTCGTTGCTCGTCCTAAGTGAAGTGCTCTTACGGTAAGAAAGAAACTCGCTCTCGTCGTATTTGTGATTCCCCCGCCATTGTCATCTTCCCTCTTTAGTTGCGTCGCTAGCGTTGAAACTCCCAACATCACGCGGCCTGAAACACTTAATGTAACACATGGACCTGGGCCTAATGTTGGAGTCATCGTTGTAGATGACACAATCATCGCTATGCAGGGACGAGGGAGTGGAAGCGGGGGAGACGATGCAGGAGCAACCAAGGGTCTTAACATAGCCGATCTTGTTGAAGATAAGGAGTAGGACAAAGTCTGGGAGCTAATCGAAGAGGTTGTCGTTGTCAAGGTTTTACTGTTTACAATTGAGAGAAAAAGAGAGGGATAGGAGAAGGGGAGGAGAGATGGGAGATGTATCGAGTGAGTCTCAAGTTTTGCTCAAAAAACTTAAATAATCCCATGTTATAATGACTGTCATATCTACCTCTTGAGTTCTTTGGGATTATCTAAAGAGCAAAAAGGGCTCTAGGCTCGTTTTGTACTAAAATATCTATACAGGAACTAATCTAGTTTTAAGATTTTGGATAGGATAAAAAACTTGCTATACATTCATTAGGTGGGTTGGCAAAATAGTTGCATAGAGGTACAGATAAGTGTCGTACACAATTTTAGCTCATAGAAGGATCCTAAAATAGTAAAATCCATACACAAACCGTGACCAGAACAAGTTGATTATTTCATGAAGATATGCCCGAGTTAATATCGTTCCTGGATGTGTCCTGGTGGCTTGAATATAGCCCGGATTCTAAAATAAATGTCTGATGAAGGTCATCTTACTAAGATCGAGCACAAACCATGAAAGAGATGAGACATGGTTTTTTGTTCATAGGTTTCAATCGGTTTGTAGTTTTGTCCACTATGTTCAAAATATATTAGATAATCACGTAACTAAACGCCTCATTTGTGCATTTCTACGAATTGGGTAGGATGTGATGTTCAACTCTTCTTATGCCAGTGATATTTTGAATGTTCTTTTTCTAAACAAAGGTAACTTTTAATTCTAAAAAAATATTTATCTTGAAACTAATTATAATAACTGGAATTCAAGATATATAGTTAGTGCATTGTATTTTCTTTCAGAGTAAAGGTTTATGTTTTATTTTCTTGTATTTTATGTTTCTTCCAAAAGCAGGTGTTCTAAATGCATGAGCCGTTTCAGGTTACTGATCTAATATTCCATATAAGAACTCCAAGACTAATCCTGGTTGACCTCTCTCTCGGCACTTTAGGAGGCGAGTTGTACAGAGATCCTTAGTGTTTCCTCCACTTTTTGTGGCAGGTTTTTTAATTTTTTATTTTTTGCACACTTGTACATATCACCAAGATTAATATAATATAATTCTACCTCTTTTAACTCCATTTCCATCTGATAAAACACGCATTCCAGTCCCTGCACTGATAATCTCTTAACCAGGGGGCAACAGGATCAAGTTACCGTAACAGAGGAACATATGTACTCTAAATGGGCGTGTTCTAAATAGGATCAATGTCTTGTTGACCGGACTTTGTATTTTACATTGACTTGTATCTACTATCTATCAATTCCCGAGTAACGTTCATTTCACACTCCTCTCTCATCGTCACAGTTGTCAAGTGTGGTCCATCATCTTAGCGATATAAGTTTGTGGTGCCAACAGATTTTATTAAACAAGAAATGTGGATTCTGTCTATTTATTCTTTTTCTGCAAGAATCACAAAATGTCTACCGATATTTTTTATACTCCGGACACATCAGAAATATTAAAATCAATATATCCATAATGGCCAATATGTACCAGTGCTTAAAAGGTCATAAGGTTTCTGCAAATCTTTTATCTTCTTAACCACATCAATCAACCATCCGGACCACAAAATAAATTTTGATTTCTTTTCTTGCTAAGGCTGTGGCTTCACTACATCTGATCATGCAAACTGAAAAAGTAGATGAAATCTTAAATGTCATTAACATTCATCTCTGTTGAATATAATCAACGTCTTCAGAGAATACAGGGGGCCATTAATGAACATGTATAAATGTACTTGAGAATTATAATTTAAATTAGTATAATTACTGGTTTTCCTCTTTTAGTTTTGTGTACTGTAATTAATTCAGAAAAAAGTGTTGAAGTTGAAATAAGTAAATAGTACTTTTTTGATACCTAAATAATAGTGCTTCACTAATTGGTCATAAAAAACTGATTTCACAACATAAAAATGGAAAAAAAACATTGTTTGACTACGTATTCTAATGGAGGGTGATTCCTTTTCTCCAATGACAAATTAGAGTACGTTGTCATATTTTTATGAAAAAAGCACACATAAATATCTTGTAGTTTTACTTAGTGCTGAGCAAAAAACCGCACAAAACACACACCGCATCATCCTGCACTACACCACACCGCAAATTTAACAAACCGCGCAGTTTAGAATGGAAAAATTACCACACCGCACTACACCGCGATATAATGCGGTACGACGTGGTTTTTAGCACCACACCGTGATAAAAATCGCACCGCATCATATATATATGTATATTTTTTTGAATGGTATATATATGTATATATACATATTATATGTACATATATATTTCTCCTAAAGTCTACCCTTCATGACCATATTTTTTATTGGACACCTATTTTTTCACATTTTTCCTTAATTTTTTCAATTTAATTTATATATATTATTTTATTGATTTGAGCCCGTTAAAATGGGCTTGGGTCCAGTGTGGTGTGAAACCGCATACCGCACTGCACCATCCCGACACCGCAACGAGCCGCACCACACGATTTATCGCAAAACTGCAAACCACGCGGTTTAATTTTTTCTAAAAAAAAGTGTGGTGCGGTGTGCGTTTTTCACCCACACCGCACCAAACTCACTCCTAGACTTTCACCAATAATCACTTGGATAATTTGTAGTTTCAAATTTGTAGAATGAGTCAAACTTATTTCAATTTTTATTACCGATTGGTCCCGAGCTCTGGTTCGTGAATTTTCGGATAAACGATGTTGTTTTTACGCTCACATGGAACACTACCTGGAAATGACTTGGATAAGTCGTTGCTGACGTAGCGATGGCTAAATTATAAAATTAACACAAATTTTTTTTATTTTTTTTAAAGTATCCTCTTCTCTTCTTCACCTTTCTCATCCTCCACGTCCTCTCTCTCTCACCTCCTCCTCATCCCTCTCTCTCTCCTCTCTCTCTCTCTCTCTCTTTGCGGGGATCATGTGGCCTTCACCTTCCACGGCCTCTACTACGTCCTTGGAAACAATATCGACGCCGACCAGATGGAGACCTCAACCTGGTCCCCTCGGTCCCCGTCGAGTACGAGAAGCTCAACTCTTACGCGCACTCTGACCTCCTCACAGAGGACAATGAGGAAGGTGAGGAAGAGAATAGGGTATTACTCAAAAAATCAAAAACTAGTCATGTATTAATTTGGTAATTTGGTCATCGCCACGTCAGCAACGACTTATCCAAGTTATTTTTACGTAATGTTCTATGTGAGCATCAAAACGAGGCCGTTTGTCCGAAAATTCATGAACCAGAGGTCGGGACTGGTCGGTGACAAAAATTGAAATAGGGGGTGACAAAAATTGAAATAAGTTGGACATATTTTACGACTTTGAAAATACAAAGTATTCAAGTGATGATCGATGAAGCGAGAAGGTACCTACATGTACTTTTTCCTATTTTTATTGTTGACAACATCAGTGCCTCTTTCAGTTTTTGTGAATGATCAATGCCCAACCAGTTTACGCCTATTTCAGTTTTTGTGAATGATCAATGCACAACCAGTTTACGCCTATGTGGCTCAAATCATTAGTCTAACGAGACCGAATGTATAGAAAAAGAATTAGTACTACAAATCAAGGATAACAGAAAATCAAAAAATTCGTGGGTCAAGCTCTTCTGGTACCCTATAGATCTAAGGTTATTGAGTATGGAATAATATAAGAGTATAGGTCGAATTTTAAAGTTAGGGTTGAGACTTAATAGGATCCATGTAGACCCAAATTCAAACATTACCCATAAATGTATGAACGAGACGATGAGGAATTCAGTCCGGATCACTATAGTGTGATCGAGATGGTCCATAGGAAAATCTGGACCATTGATCAAATCTAAAAAGGCTAACGCGTCAATCCAACGTTGGACATTTTACACTTGTGACAAGTGGAAATTTTTTTGTTGTTGATATTTTGCTAATTGGTTACTCATCTACCTTATTTATTTCGATCTGCGGAAAAAAAAAATTAAAAACAAATATACGAGAGTGTTTTAGACTCTTTGTGTTGCCCATTGTGTGGATTTAATGTTAGAAGAGGACCATTAGAAGAAGGCAATTCCCTTAACATAATGAAGATATTCATTGAAAGAGCTAAATTGATTAATCGTGGAATGATAAGGTTTGCAATATCATTCCTCGCTCATCAAAGAATATATATTGAAGAAAATCTTAAATTGATGTTTTTATGAGAAGAGTGATGAACACAAAATAAGCAAAAACTGCCAGGGGGGAAAAGAGCATGTTCTATAGTTCTCATGACAGCATTTTAGAATGATATTTTATTCTCCCTCAAAACAAAAGGCGTCGGTGGTAGTTTTACGATTAATTAACAATGAAAAAAGATTGGCAGACTATGAACAAGACAAAGGAAAAGGCAAAAACTTCCAATGAAAGTAATCCTAAGTTCTCTGATATCTTAGAGATCATAGGTAAAAGAAACTGTCAATTCTATTGTCCATTGCATGCGTGACATTTTCTTAACCCAAACTTTCTAGAATGACTTGAATATTTGAGAGATAAGGACAATGGATTCTATACTTGTATTGAGAAACTTTCAAAGGACAATGGATTCTATACTTGTATTGAGAAACTTTCTATAGATGGAGATGTTAATGATAAAGTTCTACATAAAATTGATGATTATCGAAGAACGAAAAGTTTGTTGGCTTATCTCTGCGATTAGAATGAGTGATAGGATGATCCCTAGTAGTTGAAGTCCATCATTTTGTAAATTCTTAATTTAAAATTACATACTCAATAATAATTATTTGTTATTTTATAATTTACAACTGAATGATGAACAATGTAAAAAAATGATGTTACATACTTGTAACCAATAGCAATCATTTGTTAAGTTTAACTTGTAGCCCATCATGGTGCGAGTTCAAGTACTAGATATTACATAGTTTTCATAAGTATAATTTATTGACATAAAATTTTAAATTAATTCTCTTGTTTAAAAATGTAAATTTATTATAAGAAGAAAAATAAGCTAAATTATCAAAAGTTTCAAGACTTTGGTGTTTCTGAAGTGCAATCAAAATCTTAAAGATCACTTTAATAACACGAATTACTGATCTTACTCTCTTTGACAATATTAACGAGTGTAATGAATGATTCTCTCAAGATGTAGAGAAAAATGGAGTATTGGTAGATGGTATGGTCTGGGAAAAGATGGATTGACCTAAGATGTTGTTGGTGATGCAATTATGGCTAAGGAACTATAAATACATACTAGACACTAATCTAGATTCACTAGAATTGTGCCTAATGCGGATGAGAAGTTGGCGGTGGAGGAACTAAATGATGAAAAATATAATCTTAATGTAGTTGAATTACAAAGTAAAGATGAAGCATAAACATGATTGTCATTTTATTCAGATGTTATTTTGAATCATTGATTGTTTTCAGATTATAGTTATTAAGTATGATGGTCTTTTTTATTTTTTGTATCTTTAAGTTTAGCCTTTGCAATAGTAGATATTTCGCTACCCGCTATATGCGAACTGCTATATAACTATAATAATGTTAATAGCAAGTCACTTCTTGGTATTATCTAAGATTGACTAGAGATGATGTATTACTTTCTTTTTCTTTCGTAATAATAATAATAATGATAATCTTTCTTTTATTACAAAATAATTATGAATGATAGGCCGAAAAGCCATCAATTCATCCAAACAAGAGCTGCATCCAAAGCCTATCGTGAAACCCACATGTTTAATATTTAAGGCCAGTATCATTTTTTGAAGCCTATATCTTGCATTATTTTTTAAAGTAAATTTCTACACTACCAATTCATCTATATATTGTCATTAAGACAAATGTCATTTGACTAGCTTAAATTAATTGTCTTTGATGGATGTGATAATACATGATAGTTCATCATGATATATAACAGGAAAAGAGAGTACTGTCTAAGTTGAATAGATTTTTCGTGCGCTACTTTGAGCATCAGAGGTAGTAAATTTATACTTAACAAATGGCTCTCCATCTAACTATCCTATTCTCAACTCTTAAGATCTTAATTAACAGTCTCTAGCTGAATCTTAATCGTTAATCCTCTCCTTATACGGGTGGGTAGTCCTGACGTAACTTTTAACAACGGCCATTGGATCAAGATCCATAAAATCATCTACATAACCAAACCCTAGCCCATCTATCCCCAAACCAAGAACATAATAATCTAACCGTCACGGAAAACCGCTAACAAGATTAATTATCGCAACAAGTATTAAACACGGAAAATCTAATTTGAAAAAAATTAGATTAAAATGTAAATAAAAAAGAGAGATCGAACGAGGTGTGACCTGGAGCTGGCGAAATCGTAGAGCCGGCTGGTGCTGGAGAAGATGACGACTCCGACCTCCGCGTCGCAGAGGATCGCGAGCTCCTTGGCCTTCTTCAGGAGGCCGTTCCTCCTCTTCGAGAACGTCACTTGCCTGCTCGTCGAGTTGTCTATCCTCCTTATCACTATCTTCCCTCTCCCCATCCTTCTAGAACCTTCCTATCATCCACCGATTTAACCATCAGAAGAAGAAGAAGAAAGAGAAAATCAGGATTAATTCCACTATTTTTCCAACAAATTAGGAAAGAAAATCTAACTAATCGAGGACGAGAGGACAGAAAAAGGAAGCTTACCTGGAGCGGAAGGGGGAGCCTAGTGAAGACAAATCGGAAGAGAGAGAAAGAGAGGGTAGTTAGAGAGAGAGAGAGAGATCGTTTATTTTGGGAGAAACTTTGGTTAGATTTGGAAAAAGGAAGCTCCTACATAAGGAAATTGTTTTGAGGTATCTCAAAAAGCAATTTTATTTAAATAAGGAAAACCGCTAGTGGTTTCGGTTTCGGATTGACACGTGGACCAATAAGAAGCCACTAGAATTCGATTCCTGAATAGGTGGGTGTTCTTTATTTCTGGGGAGTTGGATCGGAGCTCGTCCATATGGATCACCGACACGTGGGGATACTTTTTTGATTAGCTTTTTGTTTTGTTTTTTGCTGAAAGCAAAATGAATTAGCTAATCATATGTTTTTTGAGAAAAAAGTGTCAGAAAAAAAGGAAAAAATTTACGGCCATTAATTAAAGTGAAAAATAATTTAGATTAGTTATCAAATTTAAATATTGTAAAATGAACAAATTTCACAATTAGAATCACTTTCATTTATTCATTTCTATGTCTGGTTGGCCATTGTTCACTATTAATAAACTTTTTTTGTTAATATTTTCTAATACTATATGTTATTGCCCATCAAAACTGGTTTGGGACGTAAATAAATAGGAAGAAAAACAAAAGATACCCAAATGATATTTACAAACAAAAATACATACCAAACTATAAAATTACTAATTGTCTTAATTTCTGATCTTTTAAATCGAACAAAATTCGAACCCAAATTATTCTCAAAAGAGGATGAAAAGACAATGTGAGACCCGTTGTTCTAAATTTCTTTGGTCCTGAGACATCGTGAAGTTTTTTCTGCCTTGTTTTATATATGGAATCGGAATTATGCCCCACGACAACCCGAATTGGTCATTTGACGAGGTTCTTACTTCCTAGGGAGCGGGTGGGTGGTAGCGTTAACGTGACAGCGGGTATGTCGCTGTCCACGAGGACGACCCCCCCAGATTATTATTTTTCCAAGGACGGTCCTTTTTATCATTTAGAAACACCGAAAAGGAAATACTGTGCTCTGACGAGGACAACCTCGGACTCCTCCTAGTACTGCTTTAATTTGTTTTGGGTGGAAAATTGCTTTAATTATTGAACGTTCAGTCACTGTTCGAGTACGAGGGAGCGGTAGTGGCTACCTCGGAAGAGGAGAAATCAGTCAATCACTTAATTGAGCTTGCAAAGTTTGTTGCTCTTTTTTTTTCAACTTTATTGTATAGGGGTTAACTACTACTTTTTTTAAGAAACATTTATTCGACTCCATACAAAAGATTTCTCTTTTTTTTTTCGTGATAAACTAGATAGATCAGCCACATATTATTGTATTTTTAAAAATTATTGTATCTAACGAGCAGATTAATTTAAATTAAAACAACATGGTTTTTGAATGGTGGTAAAAAATTCAACAATTATGTCATCCTAAGAACTTCGTTTTAGTTATTTTAAGTTTGGGAAAATTAAAGGGTATTTTATAATTAAGAATTTTATAAGAAAATTTGAAATCTAACACAATTGTCGACAGGAATGTAGGCGAACAGCATAAAAATTTTACAATTTGTAAGAGGTCATGTGTTCAAACCATGATATTATAATTATGGTGTAATATTTATTTTAAAAAAATTTAACACATTTTTCCTAGAAGAAACATAGATAAAAAAAATCGAATTAAATTTAAATTGTGTCACATCGTTCAAACGATATGGATTAAAAGACATATATTAAAAAAATCTAAAAATTACAGGATCAAAGTAAAAAAATTCGCATGAGTCAATATTATATGAAAGAATTATTATTGTCATAAAAATAAAAAATACACGAAAATACACACGTCAAGAATTTTTTTGAAAAAATTCAAAAACTACAGTACCAGAGTGACAAGGACTCACATGACTTGTATCGGATAAAGAAATATAATTCTCTCAAAAACAAAAATATATACATGTGATTATTGCATTACAAAAATATTAGTATTTCATAACAAAATTGGCAACACAATTTGACAAAGGATTGATTTGTACGGTCCTTATTCAATTCATTCTAGAATGGTGCTATATGTCTAATTTAAACGCTTAGTCTCCAATATGCCAGTGCAATAATGATCTCTTACTTTACGCTATCCACGTGTAACTCCGAGACAAACTGATAACATATATCCGACGTTCCAAAAGAAACCAAGAAGAATAAGTCATGGTCTTTTTGTGTTTTTAAGGTTACCTTATAAGGAAAGAGAAAAGAATGCACGATGACAGCAAAAAAGAAACGCAGAAAATTATTGATGAAAAAAGAACCTCAAGTTGCCAAAGGTACCTGATGCTCTTTTTTCTGCCGTATGAGAATAGCCAAATATGTGGTAATTCCTTCTCATCGAAATGATGTGTTATATATTTGTAAAATTTAAATTTTCTTTAACCAACTTTGCCAACTTTGTTGTAAAATAGACATATTAGAAATATTGTGGAGTCGCTTTTATTTTTTTGTTAAAAATTTGAAATAGTTATTTCTTCCTCTCTTTTGTATCTACAATATTTTATTGCTCAATTATATTTTTGTGTACAATACTTCATATCAAACCCTTGCAGGGCAGAGGAGGAAGACAGAAAAAGAGCAGACGACTAAATTTTTTCAGATAGATGAAAAAATAAATTTTAAGTGATTTTGATTTAACTCAAATACCATTCTTTTGATGTTGAATTTCTTTAATTTTCTTACGAAAACAATATGTCGCTCTCCACAGAATCGACTCATCATTTCTTGTATCCTACCAAATATCCACTTATGATGAAGATATAGTTAATAGTTTGATTCCCCAATCCTTAGTAAGCACACTCCACCCACCCACCCAAAGAAAGCAGATTAAAGTTATTTTTGGGCCAAAAGAAAAGATATGTTAGAAAAACACCCCAACTTATAAAAAAATATTAGAGAAACACCCACTTGCATCAAGAAAAATCATATAAAGTGCAAGTTACGGGAGTCGTGATTATCTTAATACATCCGACGAAAAACTATGATTCCAGCCCCGTTTTTAATTAACTAAAAAAGTGTTGCTTTTTTATAAAGGGATATGACGAAGATCGTCTTCCAAAAAAAGGTACAATGAATAATACATTGCGAAACCCATGCTAATCTAGATGGGTAAATGAGATTATATCATCAGACGGTAAATGAAATAACTAGGTATCGGTTCATTTAAGATATAATTAATCTAAGTTAGAACCTATCAAAATTTCAAATAGTGAAAAATCTCTCCATACCATAAATCAACAACAGTATTCACATTACTCCAACTCGATAATTCTAATAAAAATACAAAAAATTTCTAAAATGTATCTATTCCGACCAATACAGGAAGGATATTGAAAGATTCTAGCTAAAGACATGTACGTATCCTCTGTAGGAATGAAAACAATGTAAGAAAGGAAGGGTAAGGAGTAGGCTTACCTAATTAAGCAGTACATTTATGAGGTTAGATTGAGTGAGAAATTATATTTCTTTTGAATAGTATGGCTTAAGGACACTAAATTTTTTTTTTTTGCAAAAATCTAAAAATTATGGGACTGCATTAAAAAAAATTTACGGATTGATATCGCATGAAAATTTGTCATTGTCCCAAAAAAAAATACATGAAAATACATGTGTCGAAGATTTTTTTTTGCAAAAATGCAAAAAAAAAAAAACTTGAGACCAAAATGAAAAAAATTCACATAGACCGATCGCATAAAAAAATGTCATTCTCGCAAAAATAAAAGATACGGAAATACCTATGTCACTATCGCGTGAAGAAATATTTGTATCGTCCGAACAAATATTTGTGTCGTAAAAATAAAATGTCAATATGGTCCGTCTAAATTATGAAACGTACATACTGATTTGTAAAGTAGTATTTAATTCATTCATGTATAATAACTATTACTAAGCAATATAATAACTATGTTTGTCTAGGGATGTTTACCCATTGGTCGTGACCACGTGAACAAAAATTTGACCGGCCAATAAGCTTGAAGATCAAACTTTTGTGCCAGAATATTGTACCTGAAACTGAAAGACATCGAAAACACAAATCTAAGCTTATAAAGTGATAAATATTGGGAGGGCGAGAAATAGGAAATAAGTCGTCTTGTTTCTATTCTATTGGGAATAAGTTTTAGATACCTAATTTAACCTAGATTAATTACTTGATGAAAAAAGATTTGCCTCCATATAAATGCATGTTACCCAATGGTTTATGTCTGGTATAAGTTTTTTTTTTATTTGAAGGTTGCAGAGTTGCGGGAACTTGCAAAGTCTCGTGGTATGAAAGGGTATTCCAAGTTGAAGAAAAGTGAGCTGCTGGATTTTCTTTCTGGGAATTGAATTAAGCTCGTTGATACCTTGTGGAAGGATGAAGAATGCTGTGTGGGCTGATTTTCAATTGCTTCTGATCAAGATTGTTCATAATCTCGCCATGTATTTCGTAGTTTGATGTATGATTCTAGCCCCATGTTTCGGATTTGAAGGGCTTTTTAGATGGAGGATTATCTTTGCGGTCGAATAATATTCATTTTAGCTAGCTGCCTGCTTATAAAAGAGAAAAAAAAAACTATAAAACACATTTTAATTATTTAGAAGGTAGAAATTTAAATCTTAAGATACATATTAAAAAAAAAAGTTAACTCAATTATGAAATATTCATTTTATTTATATATTTTTCTTTCATGGGAAGTGTATTTTCACAATATTTAACATAAATGTCAAATATTCTAAATGTAAAATAATTTCAATTTTAGCTTGGGCTAGTGTACTTCAATCTCTTTTAATTCACTACCTTCAAAACAAATTTTTATTTTCCTGAGAGATTAATATATTTTAAGCAATTGTCTCATTTAATTTGATGATATATCCTTTCCTCGTTAGGATGTGTGTGTATTACGAAATCTCTAAAAAATGTAATAGATCAAATGAAAGAGAGCTGAATATTGTTGTATCGTTTTGAAAATCTCACAAAATATTTTATTTAAATTGAAGATGAACTATTTTTTATTTATTGCTACTTTTTCCACTAGAACCCCTCAAGATATACAATAATTATTAGTTATTAGCTGTTTCTAGTGTAGTTTTTAAATTGGTGGTCCGACCGGCAGTTCGACCAATCGGACCACAAATCACCCACCTCACTGGCCAAAAATTCATAATCTGACCAGTTGCCTAATGAACCAGTGATTTTCTTGGATTTTCTGATCCGACTAGATAGTTTGACCAAAAAACCGGGTGGTTCGATCAGAAAATATTGACTGATTTATTTTTTTAATTTTCGATTCGAGATTAAACATTCGTATGGATACTTTATTTGGTATATTTTATAAAAAATAGTATGATTATATGTTATTTTTAATTTATTACATAATTTTTTTTATCTGTATATCTATATATATTTCAAAAAAATAGAGTTTTTTTAATTATGAAATTTGGTCCGACTAATTATCCGACCGGTTGGACCGGTCGACCAGAAATCGCTCAGCCAATTGAGTCAATCTCCGGTCCGTTTTTGAAAACTATGGTTTCTAGCTTCTACTTCATTCGATTTAGGAAAGAAACGTACCCAGTACCAACCTTCCCCGGTATTACATTATTTCCTCATGCAGAATATATATTATTCTCATCTCCACGGTGATAGCCAAGCTGGCACTGGTTCCCTATCTCCGACGACACTCTGAGTGGTCCGGCAACGGCTACTGTTGCTAGGGACCAAATGCATCTCGTGCTCCTAAAAAACACTCCACCCGTGCCTCATGCAAAACATGCAATGACCAATAAAAATAAAAAAATACAACATTTTACTTTGAAAAAAATGTGACTCATCTAAAATTTCAAGTTGTATATAATCTCATACCAATTTGCTAGTTCAATACATTTTTTAAGTAAAATATTATTATTCCTTACATAGTGACCTTTGTGGGTATATCATGATAATAATAAATCTAGAATCGCAATATGTACCATGGCGAAAAAAAAAACTTGGTCAACAAACAAAAGATGAACCAAGTTCAATAAATTATAAACTTTATTTTTAAATAGGATTTACAATGATTTACATTAAATTTTGAGTGTAAAATTAAGAATCTTAAAATAATATGTTAACAGACTCTTATCGGGGCCAAACACTTAAGGCATGTAATAATAATCTCAACATAGAATGGCAAACCATGTCGATGAAATCATGGGCAATAGATGTGTGACGATAAATTCGTTCGCACCCTTGTCAATCAGGAAAGTTATATTATACTCAGGTTTAGTGCTCCTTATTTAAACAACCAATCTATCATCGTACGGGGACCTAATATATCTAATTCTTTCGGCTGAAGAAGCGGCCTATGGTTGCAAAAGTCACAGTCAATTATTGTGTATAAAAAAAATACTTCCTTATTAACATAATAAATCTACAATTTAATTCAGAAGAACAGACGCAGCATAGGCTTAGTTTATATTAAAAAGGACAATCTTGGTGCCGTGCTAGAGTAAGAAAAGACGATACAGGTACGCCACATCCAACTGTACATCACTTCTCAGAAATTATACACGTTTTTCTTCTTCTATGATTCACTTATTTATATATTATCGTTTGTGACTAATCTATAATCAGAATGTATATAATGATGAATTTTTCATCAAACTCATTGCAACTTGCATTAGTTTTGTTGGTAGATACTACAGAAACTATAAATTGTTCTAATTTAAATAAGTATATGAATTTCGAATCTAAATATATCTATATTAAAATATTTGTTAGAAAATTCTTATTACCATTTTAAATATCCTACCAAGTTCAAAAGTTCGATCCAATTCGAACATGGATGATTGGCTCAGTTTTCTGTGATCTGCTTATTGACATTGATTTTGTTTTCGAATAGTGGGCCGATCACGGACAACGGGGCCCATTGACAGTGGATTCCTCATCAGGCCCACAGATGGAAGCCAGGCCCAACTTAACTATGTCTATCACAGAAGCCACGGGCTCCAACTTTGGTAAGAGTCCAAGTTTCCTACTTAGAGCGTACGACACGCGCGACCTAATCGCGTGGGGATAGATCAATATTCCCTAACTGCCCTTTGGTCTCTATATAAAAAACATTAAAAACAGGAAAAGGCATAAAAGAAGAAAAAACACAACACAAGAGGAAGAAGAAGTCTGGTTCAACAACCAAACTACCCAAAGTAATTAAAGCTCCTCCCTATTCAACCAATTTTATATTTTTTTTTTCCATTGTTGGTTGTCTGCTAATTTCCCAGGTTCACCCCCTCTTTTCCTTTTAAAGTACTCGATCCCCCCTTCCTATATATTTATTATTAACCCCTCTTAATTAATAATTCTGTTTTGTGGGTTTTTGTCCTTTTTTTTTTCTCTTCCTTCTTTTGCTCAGGATTTGTCTCTTCCTTTTCTCTTCTTGTCGGAATTATGGCAGATGCAGCCGAGGAAATAACAAGTGTTTGCAGCCACTGGTAAGGGAAGAATAATAAAGGGTCTTTCTTGGCGATGAGATTTTTGTCCAAAGGCTGTACCTTTTTCTGGGTGTTGACTTTAGTTGGGGGTTTGTCTTTTGGTTGATCTGGGTCTTGGTGCTGTTGAATTTTGAACTAGTTAGCTGTTTTTTTTGTGTGGTAATTTTGGGGGATCGTTGTAGTTGAACTGATCAGGTTAGTTTTAGCCTCTAGTCTAGGTCAACTCATGTCAACAGTTCACCTGTTTGATGCCTTTTCAGCTGATTGATGATCATGAGTGATTTGGGTAGAAAGGTTTCGGTGTTTTAGTTCCCGGTCTGTGTCCAATATGGTTTCTTGGATTCAGATATTGGAAACCCGCTGATGTTGTCTTTTGATCTATCTGTTATTGATCTTGTTTTGACTTTTGGCTTGATGTTTATAGTGACAGACCGATCCCGTCGCTGAATATTGATCTGCACTTTGCACATTGCTCTCGGAACCTTGAAAAATGCAAAGTTTGTGGAGATATGGTTCCCAAGCGACATGCCGAGGAACATTTTTTGAACACCCATGCTCCGGTATGCACATTCGTTGTACGAAGCTTATGTTTTATTTGCGGCTTGATGTGTAGCTTCATTTAGGAAGGCAGTTCGTTTGTGTCATCTACTTGCATTTCCTTGTTTGCTGCATTGCTATGTTAGTGTAGGCCATGGGGTCCGTATTTCTCATGATGGCCCTGAGGAATTCTTTTATAGGGATGAGAACTAGGTAACATTGTAACAAGGGATCAAATCAAGTGCATGAGAAGTATGTACCACTCTAAGAGACTACCGCTGTCCTTTACTTACATTACATGAATGTCTCACTTGTTTGCTGTGAACAAGAAAATTCATCGTAGATTGTTACCGATTTGTTGTATCATAGTTGCTAGACATCTGCATTAGGTAAATAACGTACTAAGCAGCATCCACAAATAAAGAAGTTAGCGTTGTTGGGTTTGGCTCCCTTACAGTGAGGCAGTTGACATGAATTTACTGCCACGCCATGGAATTCTATACTGCCCCATAAACTTTCAGTGCAAAATTTCCTATTAAGGCGTGAGCGTTGGTCATCCTTGTGAAATATGAAGCTGCTTATGAACGTAATAAGTTTCTTAGTCTCTTCTCAATTTTAGGTAAGGAATTTATGAGAGACGTGAATAGGAATAAGAAAATTGAGGACCTCAGGACCAACGTCTTTTGAATAGACTCAGTGGTACACATGGGAGAAGACCCGATCATTTGAATGAAATATGAGAACCTCTTGTATTTATTTAAAGTGCAAATATGAGGGGATTTGATTGTCTCGCATCGACCTTTCCTTTTGTTGTGCTTGCGCGTACTCATATTTCTCTAATCTATTTTCTGTTGGCATAGGTCTCCTGTTCTCTTTGCAGCGAGACAATGGAACGTGAAATACTAGGTGTTCATAAAGGTGAAAATTGTCCCCGGCGCATAGTCACATGCGAGTTCTGTGAGTTCCCTTTGCCTGCAATTGATCTAGCCGAGCATCAGGTACATAGTTCATACGGTTTTTACGATGGCAAACACATGATCTCCTCGCTATCTTGAAGTTCATTATTTTTTTTACCGTAGGAGGTTTGCGGCAACCGGACAGAACTCTGTCATCTGTGCAATAAGTATATCAGACTAAGAGAAAGATACAACCATGAGATTGGATGCACTGGCATGCCTGATCATGCTGTTCAAGCATCCAGGTATCGTCAGGTTTTGTCTGCCAATGGAATTCTTGTGCGTTTACCTTTGTTATATGCTTTAACCTTTTCCCCTAAATGATATATATGTTATCATCAGTGCTTGAAGTGGAATCAATGCTGTGAAACTGAAACAATGGATCCATCGTCAAAACATTTTTAGTTAGTATATGCATCAAAGCTTTTACTCATATCAGTTGTGAGAAATAGGAATATGCTGACTTTGTATAATAGGTTCAGTTCCTTGGCAGTAGTAGTTTGCACTAGAATGATCTACCTATTGCATTTTTGGTTCATCGAGCTGCCGTATAAGTAGCCAAACACCGGACATCTCTATTTGCTTCTATAACGTGTGCTAATAAGAAAGATCGAACCGATGTTTTTTGCTTGTGATCTTCATTCGACTTTAATTTTGATTGAATGACAATCATTGTACCATGATTCTGACTTGGCTAAACTCGTACGTACGTGAAGGGATGTCAGGGCAGAGGAAAGGCCTCATGACGCTCGGAGAAGACAGCCACCCCAAGAATACTCGCATAGGCGGCTGCTATTCACGATCGCCATAACGGGCATTGCCGTGCTTCTAGGGTCGTTTATTTTCCAAAGGAAAACTGAGAGTAACTAAGTGGATTAGTTAGTTTGGCCATATGCAGATCTGGTTTATAGAGCTATTTCTAGTGCATGATGTTGCTCGTGTATTTTGTCTAAATGTGACATTGGGATCTTCTAAAAATTCTCTCGGCGTCGTTTACAATTTGGTTGCATAAAACCATGTGTTTTCTGTAAAGTTACTTCTAAAACTGGAACATCAATTTTTACATTTACAATAAATATTTCGTTTCCGAGACGACACTTTTAAGCTAGTTTAACTTTTACTCGTGCGCAACAGATGAACCAAATCTTGATTGGAATGACGAGTATAAATTGGGTTATTGTTATTGGTTGGAATGACACTTACGAGGAGAGAAATTTTAAATGCTGATAATGGCATAGTATTTGTGACGACACGTGGGTATATATCGCATTTCTTAATCAATGTTATTCAGAGATTAAAATTATTGGAATTCATGAACGATTTTTTTCTTCCAAATTTGTAAAAATCAAATTGATACATCCTTCATAGATTTAAATCTTAAATATCTCGGGAGATATACATATAGAAACAAATCGAATAAGAAGAAATGCCTTAACAGGAGGAGTTCGGAGTTCCGCGGATCGAGTACTGACAACTCATCAGTAGAGACGTAGCGGGAAAATTGACGCCGACAACTTTTTTTTGGTGGAAACTATCGACCAACTACTGCATAGCCACGTCACCGGTTCACACCAAATGTCCCAATTTTGTGCCACGCGCTTCTGGTTGAACCGGTAATTTTCATTTATCGGCATCGTTTTTATCAAAGTAATTAAATTAATCCGACAATTATCTTCTGTCAATAGACATTGTGATTAAATATTAAGGGGACTTCTGTCGTCGCGACAAAGACCTGTCGTCCCAGAACAAGGAAGAAGGAATAAACAAAATCCAAAATCCAAACTCGTAGTTACAGAAAGTGATCTAAACTTTACTGGGTTGTCCTCCTTTGGATGAAGAAGACGTTGCAATGTATTGGATCATGTCTTAGCAATTGCAGCGGTTGTACCAGTCAGAACAGCCATGATCAGTACGTAGCAAACTCCTACATAATCCCAGGTAACCGCCATTCCCATGTTCGTTACGTGAATCCAAGTCTCTTGCTCGGTTGATCGGTTGCTTTTTTCGGAATGTGTAGGGAACCGGGTAGAGGGTGGTGAGTATCCCAGTCGTTCAACCATGGCCAATCATCCGGTCCGGGTTCGAGTTCACGATCGTCATGTAAGTCGATCTTCTGTGGTTTCCCCTGTATTTCGTGTGTGATCGGGTTTAGGTTGGAAGAGCGGGCTGTGTTGTTGTGATATTGCAAGTTAATTTGCATGTTGGTTGGTGCAGGTGGTGATGGAAAACGGTGTCGTGCAAGTCACGTTATCGAAGCCCGAGGGGATCGTGACGGGGATAAGATATGGCGGCATTGACAATTTGTTGGAAGTTCTTAACCGTGAGACTAATAGAGGGTATGTCTGTTTGCTGTTAGTGGTTTAGGACTATTGAACTTTGCTAATTGTTCGAGATTGTCGATTGTTGTTGTCTGCTAGACTGAGTAATGCAGACTGGCTATGTTGAATTTGCAGTTATTGGGATCTTTTCTGGAATGCACCAGGAGGCAAGGGAATTTTTGATGTGTATGCTCCTCCTCTCTTGACCCTATCTTATCTCGGCCATGAGTTAGTGATTCGGAATGAGGGATGAACTTGTTGACGTGCAGGATAAGTGGTACGGATTTTAGGATTATCGTGGAAAATGAAGATCAGGTTGAACTCTCGTTCACAAGAATGTGGGATCCCTCCCTTGAGGGCAAGTATGTTCCCCTAAATATAGACAAGAGGTTCGTTCTAAAGACATGTACTAACGCGTATCTTAAATGACAATAGCAATGATGTCTTCGGTTGTATCCAGGTTTATATTGCTACGTGGTTCCTCGGGGTTCTATTCTTATGCCATTTACGAGCATTTGCAGGAATGGCCTGGTTTCGATCTTGGCGAGACCAGGATCACTTTCAAACTCAGAAAAGACAAGTAAGCTGTAGCAAGCTTATTTCTTATCTGTGGTCATGAAAGGATGCTGTCTTGTGGTTATATATGTGCGAATCGAGTACAAGTAACCATTTTTCCTTTGAGTTGATAGGTTTCAGTACATGGCCATTGCGGATAACATCCAGAGACTTATGCCCTTACCAGATGATCGTCTACCCGGAAGATGTCAGCCCCTGGCCTATGGTGAAGCTGTCCTACTCACTAACCCTCGGTTTCCAGAACTCAGAGGAGAGGTACTTAACTGCAACTTGTAATGGCTTTCTTAACCTTGCTTGTGGATCAGCTTCCAATTTCCAGCTTGCGTACATTATTGGCAGGTAGATGATAAGTACCAATATTCTTGTGAAAACAAAGACAACAAGGTTCACGGATGGATTTCCTTCAACCAGCCTGTCGGATTCTGGCAAATCACACCGAGCAATGAATTCCGAACTGCTGGGCCACTCAAGCAGAACCTAACCTCTCATGTCGGCCCCACCACACTTGCTGTAAGTTTTACTATTGGCTTGTGATTCATATGGCCAACGGTTATTACTGGATATGGTTGTTGGATCTAATGCTGGTGTCCCATGGCTGCAATAGATGTTTCATAGTTCACATTATGCTGGAAAGGATGTGACATTTACGATTAGACCTGGTGAACATTGGAAGAAAGTCTTCGGCCCCGTCTTTATTTATCTTAATTGTGCATCAAGTGGAGATGACCCTCGTTTGCTGTGGGAAGACGCTAAAATTCAGGTGAAATGCACAGAAAAAAAGGAGCAAGTTTGAGGGTATATTGGCTTTTCATTGCTTCAGCTAGAGAATGGTTGAAGTATGTTTCTTGCAGATGATGACCGAAGTCCAAAGCTGGCCATACAGCTTCCCTGCTTCCGATGATTTCCAAAAGTCAGAACAACGCGGGAATATTCGCGGCAGATTATGGATCCGAGACAGGTAGGAGACACAGTTAAGGGTAGATGATTATGCATTGTATTAACCAGAGAAGATGTCTTCTGATTACATATTAGCGATTGTCGTGTAGTTATGATGGCATTTAAAGGATCTTTCTTGTGACGATGCTTAGGTACATCAGCGAAGACTATATATCAGCACGAGGTGCATATGTAGGATTGGCACCACCTGGTGACCTGGGGTCATGGCAGAAAGAGTGCAAGGTGATTAGCTCTTCTCTTTTCATATACGCCATATTAGGGCATAACACTAAGCTATAACCGGAATCAACTTATCACTTATTCTGCTCTCACTGCTTTACAGGACTATCAGTTTTGGACCACAGCAAATGAGAATGGATGTTTCTCAATTACAAATATACGGACCGGGGACTATAATCTTTATGCTTGGGTTCCTGGATTTATTGGTGATTACAGATTTGATGCCTTGATCACTATAGCATCAGGTTTATTTCTGAGCTGTCAACGCTTTTCCTCAAATTTTTGTTTGGCGATGGCATATAACAGGTCCAAGTAACATATCTTCAGGTTCCGATACTGAATTTGGTGATCTTGTATATGAGCCTCCAAGAGATGGGCCCACTCTGTGGGAAATAGGAATCCCTGACCGCTCGGCTGCAGAATTTTTTGTTCCTGATCCTGATCCAAAGTATGTAAATAAGCTCTACATCAATCACCCCGACAGGTTAGGACCTCAGGCTTTGCCAAGCAGTCTTAAATGATTGCCGAGTTATTGCAAGGAAACTAATAATCTTGTGCAAGCTTCATCTCATTTACTGCCTAGATACTTTCAATATACTTACAAATCATCCATTTATCATCAGTTGTTCTTTTGGAGACTTTCAGGTTTAGGCAGTATGGACTATGGGATAGATACGTCGACCTCTATCCTGATTCTGACCCAGTTTACAAAGTCGGCCTTAGCGACTACCGAAGAGACTGGTTCTTTGCACAAGTTGTCAGGTACGACGCTCTTCAAATTGCTAGTCTATATCTGGCAGTCGTGATTCTATCAGAATTGGCGCTCCAAATCATTGTTTGATTGACTTTGTGGCTCACATATATAGCTGGATTCTCTGACATGCAGGAAGAAAGACAATGCATTTGTCGGAACTACGTGGCAAATCAAGTTTGATCTCGTCAATGTGGATCCACAAGGCATCTACAAACTGCGAATCGCGCTGGCTGCTGCCACTCTAGCAGAATTGCAGGTATCAGCTCCCCTGACTAGAATGTTCTTCTTCATTTGATCAATAGAGAGTAAGGATAATGGCAAGGGAAATTTAGAGTCTTTCACTAATCGTTCTCTCTCGTGATAGGTTCGTGTAAACGATCCTAATGCACCACGTCCCCTGTTCACCACTGGACTAATAGGACGGGACAACTCGATCGCAAGACATGGAATCCACGGGTTGTACTGGCTGTACCACGTGAACGTGCCAGGTAACCGCCTTGTCGAAGGGGAGAACACCATCTTCTTAACGCAGCCAAGATGCAACAGCCCCTTTCTGGGTTTTATGTACGACTATATCCGTCTGGAAGGTCCACCATTGCGAGGCCACAATTGATACATATAGAAAGCAAAAGATGTAAGATACACGTTTCACATGTACCAGAAAGGGAGGCGTGCAAAAGTTTCCTCGGGCCGGACGGAAATGGTTGACATTTTCTCTAGTGGAACATAATGAGTTCCTACATATATATATAAATGATCGCCTTGCACATGTATAGTCGATAAGAGAAAAAAATAATGGGCAAATAGGAAGACTACAACTTCTCCTTGGGAGTTCTGTTTGAATAACTTCACTTCATTCGAGTAGTTTGTGGTTTGTAAGGAGTTCTGCAATTCCGAAACCTCTGATTCCAAATATTGCCAGAAAACATGATAAGTGATAAAGTGATTTGAATTTCTATCTTACGAATGGAGAAAACGATACCAGAAAAAAAGTATTTCACGGGGCTTATAGAGTGAGTGGCAAAGAAAAGGCCTATGACTTTAGTCCATTTGAATTTCGAGTCTCTTTGCCTACGTTGTTTTTTTTTTTCAGAAAAAAGATTGCTTTCCTTTATGAAACGGAATATGAAAAAATAACAAAGTCCTAAACAAAACACCCAGCACAAGCGAAGAAAGTGTGCAAAAGATCCCGCCGAAACAGAAGGTAGCTCACTTTGTGCTGTAACTAAACTATGATTCAGATTAACATGAGATAACTTAGGCTTGTCTCATCTCATAATTATATACAACCATAAGATCGGCCTACCATTTTCCTATGCAAAATTAATTAGATACCGGATTCAACTTATATCTTTTCCATTGACATAATTTTGGATCAACTTAAACATTAGAATATTAAGCTTCAAAATCACGACATAAAAATCTCACCTTGCTTTAAGATTGAAAGTATAGCTTTTGCCATACTGTAAATTAAAATTTTGTGGCTTGCACAATTTCTATTTAAGACTTCCCTCGTAGAAGAATAGATTTAATTTGATTTCGTTGATAATTTAATTTGAATTTATCGTTTGCTTGACCTAAAACATAAAAGCGGTTATAACCTAGATCGGGACCTCAACGATAAATTTTAATACCAAATGTAATCGATAAATTCAAATTGAATTATAAACGAAATCAAATTAAATCTATTCTTCTCTTATCCTAGGCAAGTAACCCACAGTTTTTTTAATTTACAGTAAGGCAAAACAATCTTCATTTGAAATTTGTAAATCCATGTTTTGTTATTGTCTTGTATACATGTATGCATATGTATGGTCTTCAACAGAGAGTAATGTCACGGACTTACTCTCAAGACTCGTTCGGCACTAGCAAAACTCACCCAAACTCTTGCTAGTCAGCCTAACTCTCTCGACAACAATAGTAGAAAATTCCGGAGAATGGTAGAAAATTCCGGAGAATTCCAGCTCATGACAGTAACCACCGGATGACAAATTAGGATTTACGTGCACTCAAGCAATGGAGTTTGAGAAGGCCTGGGTCATCTCAAGAACAGGACCGAGAACCACCAACCTACAAGACCCGAACATGATTCACTGGAATTCACCGAGTGAAAGAGTTTACTAACTCAGCATTGATAGATGCTCCACAGGCAACCCGAGCAGAGTAGAGACGGAAGGAATTTTTTGAGATGAATATGGTAAATGTCGCCTTGACTTTGTACTGTCTATAGGTAATTGCAGCGTGATTTGGACTGAACTCTTGACTATTTGGAAAAGGCTTCAATTAGTGATACGAAAAAATTTAAATCCTTTGGTGATTGAATTAGACTTGAACGTGGCTGTGAAGTGTTTAGCCGAGATTATGAAGCATAGAAGTTTGCTGGCACCACTCGTAATTGAATGGCTTAAACATCATTCACCTTCATGGACAAGTCACATATTGTAGTCGATATTGTAACAAGATCACTGATTAATTAGCAAATTTATGCGCTTGAGTGTCGCTTGACTTTGCAGGAGATGGGTTCATATATGAAAATCCCCCGAGGAGTTGTCATTTGATCTTAGAAGCTGACAAATCTGATACTACATGCTTGTAATTTTGTTTTAGTTTAATGCAAGGGTGCTTGGCACCCACCGATCCACCATTCCCAGAAAAAAAAAATTTGAGAGTTTTCAGTATACACTATAATAAGAAAATCTCGATCTCAACCTTGTCTAGTTGCGGCCCATTAAACCAACCAAGTACCAGTATAACTGTATAAGCCCATAACTAGGTTTTGGTTTGGTCTAAAGCTAGAACTAAGTCGAGTCTTGATTTCAATCACAACAAGTGCCCGAATGGTACCTGGCTCGGCTAATGACGCCCAACTGAAACCGAGCCAGGTACGACCCTCCAAAATGTCTCTCCTGAGTAAGAGGACAATAAAGTGCAATTTCCACACCCTGAATTGTGGTTCCATCTATGCTAACTAGAATCAAGTCGGATCCTAATTCCAAACTCAAGGGTCCGAACGATAGTAATGGCTGTATCACGTCAAGTGATTCTTGAGCAACGAGAGAAAATGTGAACCAATTCAATTCTTAAGACATATTCTCAAAATTTAAACATATTCTCAAAATTTAAACATATTCTCAAAATTTAAGGTATGCATGCAACTGCTCCTTGGAAATTTTTGTTGGGCAACTTCATTCGAGTAGTTTGTTTTTTGTATGGAGTTCTCTCTGGATCCAAATAATGTCTTGTATTTTGATGTCACAACCAAAAAACATTATTAAATTTTGATTTAATAAACATTGCTTTTGAAAGGAATTAATGTAGGAAAAGGCCCATTTCAATGTTTAACAATCGTGGAACAAAGGGTCACCGCCAAAGCGTTAAAATGGGGATTAGTTGGATATAGAAAAATCATAAATGGAAGGATCATAACACATATAATAAGATTTTACTAAATAGATATTAAATTTCACTAAATAGAAATTGTATTTTTAATAAAAATTAGAATTATGGTTCATATTACATGGTAATTTATATTATGCTATCAAAAGTTTAAAAAATTACCAAATATCTTAAAAGATTTTAAGAATATATTCCCAATCATCCTTGATCACCGCCCTTGTGACAGAGAAAACTAAAGTTCCGGAAATTATTCCGGTTTCTTGTAGAACAACTCCAGCAGAAAACACCCATTTTGGAGGATGCGCCAGGGTTTGATTTGGCTATTGACACCCGTTATCAATCATAAAATCTTATTTCTCGTAGATTAAATGGTGCGGAGCTATTCTAATCTTTCAATATTTGATCATTAAGAATGTAAGACAGGACTTTGTCTTTTTTTTTAGTCCAATCCGACTCAAACTTATTAGATCACGCCGTTGTCATGATGGGATTTCTCCACGATGCAAATGCTTTAGCTAATTTTTCCCACTTTACTATTCTTGCACGCCTGCTTCTTAGTCCTTATTAGCACCAAACTAAGGTGGTAGCTGCGAGTAACGACCAAGTAAAGAGACTTTAAGAAAAATATCAAAAAGTGGGGCAAACGCACTTTTAATTGCTTTCTCTCCAGGTCAAGGAAACTAGATTCCTTGTCCCAAATATAAATTTCCCTTGAGCTAAGCCCGAGCTCGCATATATTTATTCCTTCCCCCAAATCTATATTTCGATCAAGCAAAGTAACACCATGCCACCACTAGGAGTAAAGCTCCATATTCAAGATCATCATGTAATAATTTGAATTTCAACCCGGTCTTATATTTCAATCTCAAATCTCTGGCCCGACCCTTTACTTAATTAGCATTATTTATTATCAATCGTTATTTCTGGACACTTAATCGATGCAATTTTAAATTTTTTTCTTATCGAGTTGTTAAAATGATATTTCAAGTTTTGTCTCAGGTGGTGATGGATAATGGATTAGTTCAGGTGACGTTGTCGAATCCTGAAGGCCTTGTCACCGGCATCCAATACAACGGAATCGACAATTTGCTTGAAGTTCTCAATGAAGAGTCGAACCGAGGGTAAAAACGACGCTACATTAGTTCTTATAGTCTCCTCTTTTTCTCGAATTTCATGAAACTTTTGTTTATTATTGTGTCAACTAATTTATATTCAAATTCGGATGTATAAAAAATGATAGATAATTAACTCATATCTGTTTGGGAACATTATATGCAGGTACTGGGACCTTGTCTGGAACGCACCCGGGAGCACCGGAACAACAGGGATTTTTGACGTGTAAGTAAATCTCAGTATTCCTTCTATCAATATTGAAATTATCATATTTATAATTAAAGCACGGTGCACTTATTTGTAAGTGCTAAAAATAGACCGATCAATTAAAATTATCCGATTCACTCGTGTTCATTGTTATTCTCAAACGATCTTTTTCATCATAAGTTAATATGATATACATGCAGTATAAGAGGAACAAGTTATGAGGTAATAGTGGAGACGGAAGAACAAGTGGAGATTTCGTTTAAAAGAAATTGGGATCCCTCCCTCGAAGGCAAGCAAGTTCCCTTGAACATAGACAAACGGTTTGTCTTGCTTCGCGGTTGTTCCGGGTTCTACACCTACGCAATCTACGACCACTTGCAAGAATGGCCCGGTTTCAACCTCGGTGAAACTAGGGTTGCCTTCAAGCTTAGAAAAGACAAGTAATCTAAACCAAAAATCTTAATTAATTGAGCTTAGTAGTTATGATCATTTAATGGTTTGTTTGTGCTTGACATGTGTGAGTTTGTTTGGATTTAAGGTTTCATTACATGGCGGTAGCAGATAACAGACAACGATCCATGCCGTTGCCAGACGACCGGGTGCCGCCTCGGGGACAAGCGCTAGCTTACCCTGAGGCAGTCCTGCTCGTTAATCCCGTCGAGCCTGAACTGAAAGGAGAGGTATTTTGAATAGTTACTTCAAATATTTATGGTTAATATTGAATTTTAATGTTTCCTTGTTTGATTGATAGAGGTTTTTATTGTATGATTTGAACATGTAAGTCATATTTTTGACCGTTTTTCTTACTCACACTTGATTTTTTGATATTTACTTTGAAAACATATTCATAAATATTGTTGAATTTAAGATAAAAAATGTAAAAGAGATATTCATATGAAAAATGTACAAGATAAAAAGATGAATTTTTCAGATTTATGTTTTGGAAAATAAAACCTATTTTTTCCAAGTTATTTTTACGATATTACTAAATATTTTATTCAAATATTGAAATATCAACTTAAATCAGACATTTTATAGAGCAAAGTAGTGATATGCAAGTTGATTAAACCAATAATAATTGAATATAGACTCTTACCTTTATTTCTTTTGGTGTAATATCATTCCAATTAGACGGAAAACAAACGTGAAAGTGCAGGTGGATGACAAGTACCAATACTCATGTGAGAACACAGACATAAAGGTGCACGGCTGGGTTTGTACGGATCCACCCGTGGGCTTCTGGCATATCACACCCAGCGACGAGTATCGATCCGGTGGGCCCGTCAAACAAAATCTAACTTCCCATGTCGGCCCAACAACTCTTACCGTAAGTTGACCATAATTGAAAGCCCAAAACTACTTAAAACTTTGAAAACTCTTTACCTATACACATGAATTTCCATAATTTTAAAAGGAGATTAATATCAATTTTAACAAAAACGAACTGGGACTATCCATGTAACCGTTCAACAATTTGACCAAGCGGTCCTCCAGATTCTGAGATCAACCTGATTTATGACAATATTCTTTTAAAATCCTGGTTAAAACTATATGGTAAAATTAAAACTGACTTTGCTACATTAAAATGTGTAATGGCTAGGTATTTATCAGTGCCCACTACAGTGGAGAAGATCT